>CM033433.1:760746-869745 GCA_019425775.1 Rafetus swinhoei | reverse complement strand
GGTAGTTTTCACCCACCCACCAGCCTGATACTCAGAAAGAGTTTGTCGCCCAGGCCCACAACTCCCCGGTTCCAGCAGCAAATCGGTGTCTGGGGGCCCTAGCCCTAAAGACTGGGACGTCAGCGGGTGTTTTTGCCTTGACTCCGATATTTTCTGGTCCAGGTGCCATTGACTCCCGTCCCGGACGTTCGCCCATTCAAGGCAGCTGTTTCTTGCTCCCCGGTGTGAAACACGCTCTCGGTATCACCCCGCGCTGTGCTGCAGGGTCCCATGGGAAGGGTGGGATGAGCATAACTTTCTGGAACCTGGCAGAAGCCCCAAGTGCACCAGCTGAGCTCAGGTGCCCAACGCCTCTGAAAATCAGCCCCTAATGTCAGTGTCTCAGCCGAGGAAGGGGCCGGACCGAAAAGGGGCTGGACTCGGTTTAAGAAGACGCGGGTTCATTTTTTTATCTCCGCCAGAGACTCCCTCGGTCCATCCCTACCTCAGGGCAGCCCCGCCTGCCCAGCCATGGCTTGCAGTGAACGGCTCCTCTCCCACTCCTCTGATGGCCACTTTTCCGCTGCAAGACCAAGTCCCAACCCGTGTCTCCTGGACCTCCTGGTTTTCAGCCCAACACACACCAGCCCAGTCCCTGGTGCCAAGGGAAGCTCCGAACCAGAAGTTCCACTGCTAGGCCTGACTTCAGCTCCCCCTTGTCAGGGCACCCGGCGCCTAGGCCTCCCTCTCTGGGACTCTAAGTGCCACATACGCTCCCTGCCTCCTTCATGGGAATCTAGCTCCTCCTGGGCTGCACAAACCTACCTCTGGCCTCAGTAACCCCAGGAGTTAACCCCATTCCCGCAGCTCTGCTGCCTGGCCACAGCCTGTCCTGAGCGGCACCTCCAGCCAGAGGTATAGCAAGGGTGTTATGTGCCCAGTGTAGGGTAAATTGAGGCAGTCCATGGTATCTTGCTGAGAACTGACAAACTCAAAACCTGAAAGTATCAGGCCAAGCTTGGGAAGTAAAACAGTTCAACAGTTACTGTGACCCTGATTCCCATGGCAACTACATTCCAATGGGGCCTCTCTCACCCTGATAAGGCCTGGCTGGTATCAGCCAGGCTGTGCGGATTTCACTGTCTCTTGTGCTTTCAGATTAACGGGCTTGAATCTCAAGGACTGTGCCAGGACAGGGATGGAGTCGTCCGTCCCGCCTAGGCATTGCAAGTTCGGCTAACAAGCCTACAGCAACATATTCATTCTGGGGGCTGCCATCCTGTTTATGTTGGCACATTTAGCTTGTTAGGAATAACTACCTATATTAGTGATAACATGTTTAATTGGCAATGGACGGAGATGCTGTGTAACTGTCTTAGATCATTGGCTTATGTGCATATCTCACTTCTGCTGCTAGACCTATCAAATCACTTCTCCTCCGTCCATCTGTGACCTATATAATCTAATGTATGTTTTGGTTAAGTTAGTGCTCTCCGGGTTAACCACCTGGTCCACACTCCACCAGCACTGTGTTCAATAAATCCTCTGCTTGTTTTCACCTGCACCCAGTGTGTCCAAGAATTATTCCCTACACCCAGCAAAAGCAAAACTTGCACACCCCCACCCCGCCACCATGTGGCAGGGCCCTGAAACTGGTGCACAGCTCAGCCCCACCCTGGGAGGGAGGGGAGCTTGTACTGCATCTTCCCCACCCTCTCCAGTTTGGGGCTGGCACTATCCTGCAGTTGAAGAGGGAAGGTGGGCTGGGGTGCAGAGGCAGGGAGGTGGTGGGCAGACGAGGAGCAGGCGAGCTGAGGTAAGATAGGGCCAGAGGGTCAATTAC
The DNA here is from genome assembly GCA_019425775.1 of Rafetus swinhoei. Classification (NCBI taxonomy): domain Eukaryota; kingdom Metazoa; phylum Chordata; order Testudines; family Trionychidae; genus Rafetus; species Rafetus swinhoei. Next base: position 867,923 of record CM033433.1, on the reverse strand, counting down.
CCACACACACCTCCTTTGCCAAGTCAGTGAATGTAAGAGATTAACTTACCTGTTAAAATAACAAAAACTTTTAATTAAAACTAACACACAACACGAGAATCGCCTCGCTTTCTTGAAGGCACTTGAAGCAATAAGTAGCCTCAGGCTGAGGATACACTGCAAGCGTGGCTTTCTGTCTGCCATGAAGACTTTTTCCTTCAGGCTGCTGTGAGATTCTATCCTTAAGTACAGGAGAGAGGTCTCTCTGAGCTGCTCTTCCAAATTTCATACAAGCCATTCAACTGAAGCCCTAGATATCAAGATTCAAGGCCAGCCTTGCCTTTGGCAGACTGCCTCGCAAGATAGTCACAATCACAATCTCTGAATTTGTATAAAACTTTCAGGTGAGAAAGACATATTAATCCCACGCCTGTGCTATGACTGGGAGATGTGGGTGACCTATAGAAAACACCAGTATTTTCTTTGGAAAATCTACAACAAAACGTAGGGGGTAGATCACCTTAGTAACGCCAACTCTACCCTTGCAACATATTTCTTTAAACAACTTCATCATATCCCTATCACTCCTTACAGGGTACACTGCCCATGGAGGTCAATGGGGGCCCCTCAAGCACCAGTTGGTCTTCTCATCCCTGAGACTCGGGGCTGAGATAGCTCCTTTGCACAGGGGGCAAACTGCAGCCCTCGGGCCCGGATTGCACCTGATCTCACGGGATTTGAAGAGGAGATTCAGGCTCCTCCATTGACTGGGCCTCGCACCACCGAACGCAGTGATACCGGGTAACCTGGAAACTCTCCGTCTGAACACCTCAAACCGCTAGTCTGTACTTGAAATCCTGGTTTGTAGCTGCCTGGGGAATCAGACAAGCACTGGGTAGGAGTCTCAGAATCAGTAGGGTGCCTAAATCCCATAGTTCTCAGTACAGGTTGGGTGTCCCAGTGTTCTTAAAAATCCCACTAAGCACAAATCTGCTTCTTTACCTGCCTCAGTAGTTACAGTAAATGGTCCCCAAGACATAAGGCCCCAGGCGGGTAGACAACCTGAGAGTTAGGCGTCCAAATTTCAGCAAAGCAGGAAAAAAAATATAATTAGTGTTCCTAACTCCCTTAGGTCACTCTCGTAAGGTCGGAGAGTTAAGGGCCCGGTCTGAGCTGCTGCAGGGCACAAGCCAGAGAACGGTACCTGTCTGAGACTCTCAACCTGGCAAACCTTGTGCTCCCTAGTGACTCCCCATTGCCCGTGACACCTTGGCCAGGAGCTTGCACCCCGCTGTGATGCGGAACCTTCCAGGCTGAGTTGCCGGGCAGCGCGGATAACCTCCGTCCGGTTCCTGATGAGGGGTCTGATTCAATCTTCGACTTGCCACGGCGCGACAGGAACAAACCCACGTGTAGGGCAGTAATTGTGGGTATGACTCCGCCCCCCAGCCCAGGGGCCCTTTCTACACCGCAAACGAGCCAGGCACATTCCGGGCGGACGCTGCCTGTTTCAAGCCAAGGCGTTCAGAGGCACTTTCCAAACGGCCCCCTCCCCGCAGCCCCTGCTGGGTCTGTTGCCCTTCGCCCCTCGCCATGTTCTGCGCAGGGAGATTCCTTCCCTCGCTCGCTGCCCGCTCCGGGGCGCACCTGTGCCCGAGCGCTCTGCAGTGAGCAGTCACGTGACCTGCCGAGTGTTTGTCTTGGCCACATGACTGGAGTGTTTTGTGTTCCCAGGTGTCCGGTGCTTTGTTCTTCTGTCAAGTCACAGGACGCGCAGACACTGCCAGACACTCGGTGAATTGTTTCAAAGCGACCCCTCCCTCCAGCCCCTGCAGGCGACACAAGTCACCAAGTGCCACGAAGCTAAGAGGATGAAGAGGGGGAATCGCTTCTGTGGTTACTGAAGGGACAGATCCGCACGGGGGCAGCAAAGTGTCACGTTCGCTTCGGAAACGTTTCTTCCCAGAGACCGAATCGGAGAATAATCACCAGGAATTATTGGCCTTAGCTCTGCAGACTGGGATGGATCTTTACAACGAGGTTCTGCCTAGCCTAATCCCTTTCCATTCAGCACGAGTTCGGTGCCCAGCGCCCCTTGAAAGTTCGGAGATCACCGCTCACAGGCAGATTTCCCCACTGGAGAGTGTTCGGTCGTGTTTACACATCCCTGGATTCTGTGTTATGTCAGTTTCACATCCATTGGGTGTGACATTGTGACAGCCCCGACACTGGGCACCTTAACATTCAGCTTCACCAATTTTCCCTTAGCTCACACGGACGCCCTGCTGAGGTCAAAGTAGCTCCAGTGTTGTCCTAGATCGGGACACAGATTCCATAGATCTGCTCTGGCCTCCTCCGTGGCTGTGTCCCCTCCAAATTCTTAGGCCATTTATTTGTAGGGGCGGGCAAAGCCAAGGTTTAGTCAAACGATGTAGCCCCGCCCACATGCAAATTTAGTAGGGAAACTGCCTGATAAAGAACAGCGAAGGGGCCTCGCCGACAGGCGGCGGGTTTCCTGCTTTGCAGCATACGGGGTGGGAGAGGAGAACAACAATGATCGGTCTGGGGCTCTGTTTCGTTCTGGCGGCTGTCTCAGGTAAGGGAATGGATGCAGGTGTCTCATAAGCACAGCTGGGCTGGAGGAGCAAAGATGGTTTGAAGGTGAAGACGTAGGAGATGGGTCAGGAACTCTGGATTCTAAATCCTAGCTCTGAGCATATGATGCAATTTCAAAGCCTAGTCGTCTATTTTAATGCCAAATTTTAATTATTTTGTGCCAGGAATTGTGTACACAGCTTTGAAACCCCTCCAGCCCAGTTCATGCCTCAGTTTCCCTTTGCAGAAGGGTGTAACTTCACTTTCCCACTGCACAGGAATATGGTGTGGACAGATTCGTTCTTACAAAAAGGCCGATCAGAGACTGCCCTACACAGGGCAAGACAAGGGCTTGGATAAGGCCGGGAAGAGGAGGAATAGAAGGGAATTAATGGTAGTTTTATTGTTTGTTTACTCACAGGTGTCAGCTCCCAGATCCAGCTGACTCAGTCTGGGGCCGAAATCAAGAAGCCTGGAGAATCCGTGAAGCTGACATGTAAAACATCCGGCTACACCTTTACCAGCAATTACATTAACTGGGCACGGCGGGCTCCCGGGAAGGGCCTGGAGTGGATTGGACGGATCTTACCTGGCAGTGGTGGCACTAACTATGCACCGACCTTCCAGGGGCGATTCACCATCACCACGGACAACTCCATAAGCACGGCCTGGCTGCAACTGAGCAGCCTGCGAGCCGATGACACCGCCACGTATTACTGTGTTTGGGACACAGTGACACAATCCGCAGCTACAGCCGTTCACAAACCCCAGTGAGAGTACCCAGGCGTCCTGCCAACACTGGAGCCTTTAAAAGCAGCGAGCCGTCCTGTGGCACCACTCCCGAGAGCATTTGCCCAGTGTGATGACGCGTTGGGGTCCCCTGACTCCTGCACCCCCGTAATGGCACGAATAGACTCCACCAGCCCGTAGAATGGAGGGAGTTTATTCCTTCTCCAGGATACAGCACAGCACAGCACCGATGTAATCTGGTTACAGGGCAGGTCTAGGATGCCTCAGCCCCCCTTGAGATGGGGGAGACTGGGCCCCTAAATCCCAGCCCTGGCTTAGGCTGGTTCCTCCATGATCCCAGACAGAAACTAAACTCACTCTCTTCCAGCCCTGCCCCAGCCAGCAGCATTCCCCTTCCTTTGTTTCTCTCCTGGGGGTAGCTGGTCAGACAGGTTGAGAGACCCTCTTTGCATAATGACTCATCCTTCTGGGCTGTGGTACCGATGGCAGCCATTGGGGATTACCACAGAGCCAGCATAGGAACTAGCCAGATACCCCACTACGTCACACCCAGTAAACAGTCCAGGGCAATTTCTCCCCAAACTTCATCGGCCCCCAACTCACTTTGGCCTCCTGGGGATTAGATGTTTCTGGCTGCAGCGCTAAGTCACTTTCGAAACATGAATGAGGGTTCTGTGGGAGTCACTTGTGACAGCAGCAAAACACCCACCAGGAAATGTCCTGTGTACAAGACGATGGGGAATTTGAGGGAGGGGTCTTTCAATATCTCCCGCTGAAGCTGTTCCTCAGGGAATAAATGGACATTCATTAAGGCTCAAAGAGGAGGGCATTTGCGCCTCCTGTCACCCTCCCCTTCATAGTGGAACGTGGGGTCTCAAATCCCTGCTCCACACCAGGCTGAGAAGGGATGATCCTGTCTGTATCATTTCCTAGGAAAGTGCTCTAACCACTAGGCTAACGAGTACGGGAAGCACCACCAACTCCTTCCTTGGCACAAGGGATGCGGGGGTGTTACAAAGTATCGACTAAGGCCCTGACCTCCAGGACAGAGTTGTAAATTCCAAATGGAGTTAAGTACCTAACGCCCTTTTACAGGCGGGACTCGAGCCTTCCTCGGAATTTGCTAAAACTAGAAGCTGTGCAAGGCAGACCTCCACCCACTGAGCTGGCATTTGTTGTCCCCCTACCAATTCCCTTGCTCTTCACACAGCCAACCTGAGCCTACGGAGGGGCAGGTAAATACGGCGTTGTGGGGGGGCTTCCAGGAGCTGAGCCTGGCAGATCGAATCCGGCCCCCGGGCCAGTATTTGCCCAACGCTGCTGTTCAGCAAGTTACAAGCGACAGTAGCTCACATGGCGTATTTTCCTCACCCGTGTGTCCAGGGACAAGCCCCACACATGTATCTGTTCCTCTTTCTAAGGAGCGGTCAGCGCTATTATACCCCGTTTCACAGATGCGGAAACTGAGGTACAGAGAGCAGACGGGACTTGCGTGTAGTCATCCAGCAGCCAGGGGAAAACCAGGATCCTCATCTCCTAAGTCCCCACTTGGTGCTTTGTCTTCACCCAGCAGTGCCGGCGTGACCCGTGCGGGGCTGCAACTCAGAGTAGAGAACCTAGCAGTGATTTCTGGTAGCAATAAATACACAATAAAATAACAATGAATTGTGTCCCTCCCGCTGGCTCACCCACGTGCACAGGCCCCTCACAGACACCTCAGAGTGAGGGATGTGGCCCCCTTCCCAAGGGCCGGGCTCGCTGTGACTGCGGGTCTGTGCAGCGCCGAGCACAACTGGGCTGCGGACATTGGCATGCGCACGGGGTGTGCCGGGTGTGCCCAGGCACACCCTAATGTCTCCGGCCGGCTAGGGGCTGCTGGAGGAGGAGAGGGATTTGTGACGGGGCACCGCAGACCCTTACTTTAAATTCCCCGCGGCCATCAACAGGGCACTGTGGGGCAGAGAGAGCGCATGCGTGGTGTGCTGAAACGATGCACAAGAGGTGAGAGGGGAGACGCCCGGGTGTGGCGTGATGTCACGGTCCGGGACTTTCAAATTGCAGGGCCCAGCTCCAGAAGGAGCTGGGGCCTGACTATAAACGCCGGCCCGCCCGAGCCATATTTGTGCCCCGGGCCCAGCAGCTCCACCCCTTGTGCACCCGGGGGCACCCCTGCCCGGCCCGGCAGCACCACGCGCCCCCTCATCCCCCCAAGGCGCCCCGGGGATGCCCCTGCCCGGCCCGGCAGCACCGCGCGGCCCCCCGGGGGCGCCCGGCTAGGGCCTGGCTGGCCTGTAGCTTGGGCCAGCTCTGACTCCAGTCCCAGGAATCGGAAGGCAGAAGCCAAAGGTAAGGGTGGGGAAGGGAAGGGAAGGGAAGGGAAGGGAAGGGAAGGGAGAAAAATAAAAGGAAGGGGTGGGAGAGGAAGGGGCTTGTGCTGAAGGGAGGGGGCAGGTCAGGAGAAGAAAGGGGAAGGTACCAAGGGACAAAGTAGAGGAGAGGCAAATGCCAGGGGGCCAAGTGGAGACAATGAGGAAAAGGGTAGGAGGGGAGGTGTCAGTGGGAGGGGGGACAGGGTGATGCTAGGAGAGGAGAGAGTAAGGGCATTGGTGGTTAGAGGAGGGGCAGGTGCTGGGAGGCTTGAAGGGGGTGGTCATGAAAAGGTGGGGATGGAGCAAGGCACGTGTGAGGGCATGGGGGCAGAGGGTGGTGAGGGGGTGGGCATCAGGAAAAAGGGCAAAGGGGCAAGGGCAGTGAGGAAGGGGGCACCAGGAGGGTGCAGGGCTAAGGAAGGTGCAGGTGCCAAGGGATTCTGGGGTGAAGCAGAAGGGCAGACACCTGCAGGAGGGACCAGCACCAGAGAAGAGAGGCAGGGCAGGTGTGTAGAGGAGGTGTTAGGAGAGGGGATGAGGAGGGTAGCTCACATGATCAGAGTGGGGCTACTGGAGGAGTGGGTACAGGGGAGTGAAGGGCTGGTGGAGGGCAGGTTGCAGGAGGGCTGAGGGCAGTGAGAGGGCAGGAGTCAGGACAGCAGAGGAGGGTGAGGGGTTGGGGGCAGCAGGCACCAGGGGAGCTGATGGAGCAAGGGGAGGAGACATGGCAGCAGAGGGAAAAGGTAGAGGTTTATGAGATTTATTAATAACTTGGGTGCCACAGTGGCACATGCAAACAAGCCACATGAACTCAGTACGGGTGCACAACACAAAATTCATTCTGCTCATGGGAGGAAACTTTTAGAGGGAACACTTCCTCCAGCCTCTCCGCTCCCGAGTTAATGTCACACGTATTGGGGTAATGTAACTGCAGGATAGTTGCATGAGGAGAGTTTGGGGGGGGGGGGCAAACTAATCCCTATTGGTAGGAGGATGGTGGGAAAAGTCCTTGCGGACTTTTACCTTTTACTTCTGGTCATGTGTCCATCTTGCCAGGAGAGTATTGCCTCCAGAGGTGTGGCCAATGGGGGTCAGGGGCGTGGTTAACAGGGTCAGGGGTGTGGCTAATGGGGGTCAAAGTACATTTTAAAAAAATTCTTTGGGTGCACACGCTAATGAAATGTCCTGCGCACTCCTATGCCTGGAGTGGTTATCCCATGTGTGGTGGAATGAGAACAAGTATTACCAGGACTTGCTGAAAAGCTGCTTGAGCATCTCCAGGGACACGTCCAAGGGCAAGGTGTATTTGGAAATGAGAGGCCTGGAAGCCGGAGACAGCGGCACCTATTACTGCACCAGGACACACACAGTGACACAGAGCTGAGCCGGGACTCGCACAAAATGGGGAAGCAGATTCTGAGTAGCGCAGCGAGGCCAAATGAGCTCAGAGCAAAGAGATTTCCCCAACCAACCTCCCTCTCAATGAAAAGAGAGAATATTTTCCACCCCATCATCTCTGCCTCCATCTCCTGGGCGGATCTGAACAGCTGTGCCATATAGAAGCAGCCCTTCCCTAGCTGGAATAGAGCCCCTGTCGATCAGGTTTTCTAGTTAGTCACTAGAGCAGCGTTTCTCAACCAGTGGTACGAGTAGCATTAGGGGTACTTCAGAGAAGTCTGGGGGGTACTTCCACACAACTGAAGTTTGGAGAAAAGTGATTTTTTAATTAATTTTTAAAACACTTTATAATTTTTGTACTTTATACCCAAAATGTCATTGCACAGCAAGTTACCATTAAGTTGTTTAAACAAATGTGTTGCAATGGTAGAAAAAATGTGTGTCTGAAAGCTGTAGGTACCGGGGAAACTTCTAATTTTTTTTTGAAAAGGGGGTACGCTATAAATAAAGGTTGAGAAACACTGCACTAGAGAACAGCGTTGTCACACAGCTCAGGAAGCAGCCGTTGGCAGTGGGGCTCTATGAAGCTGATAGTGAATTGCTCAGTGACCCTTCTGCAGGGTTTGGGAACCCGGGTTTTGAAACGCGCATTTCTGAATTTTTTTGTCTGCTTGTAGCTCTCTCATAATTACTTCCATCTGTAAAGATTCAATTAATTCTCCTTCCCCCCACAAATCTCTCAGACAAATGTCTCAGACAACCGCAATGGAGACACATCCCTGCTGCATCTTCCTACAGGTGACTCAAGAGAACGACACTGGGAGTTGCCAGCGTTGCTGTTGTTTATTCATAAATGTATCTCTTTGCGTCAGTGGGTGTCACAGAACTTTCCCAACATGCCCTGTCCTACAGAAGGGGAAACTGAGGCTCAGAGAAATGACTTGCCAGAGTTCAGCGGGCAGGCTGGACTCTCCGCCCAGTCTTTTCAAGCCCCATGAGCCTTCTCTGCAGGTTTCAGAAATGAATTGTCCCTTCCCGCAATTCCACAGAGTTTCCCAGGAGAGAAAAAGCCCCGCCCCTGAGTCCTTTATGACATCACTTAGCCCAGCGCCGCCCGCAGGCCAATGGGGCGGTCCTCAGGCTGGGGGTTCTAGGGAAGGGGGGGTGCATTGGAATCATTCTGGGAGGGGCTGGTGGGCAAGGCGAGGCATGGGATAAAGACCTGATTCAGAAAGCACCCTGCTTAGCATCAGGGCCACCTCTAGGTTTTCTGCCACCCCAAGCAAAAAAATGTTTGGCCGCCCCCCCCTTTTTTTTGTCCAGGGAGGGTGCACACACAAATGCAGCTTGCGCAGCTTCCTAGAGGGTGGGGCGCACGCTTCAGAGGGGGAGCCCAAACCCCAGGGCATTTTCATCTCCTAGGAGAGCACCAGGGACTCCCCACATGAGGACAATGGGAGCTGTGGCAGGTTCATCCACAGCAAGTCAGTTAAAGACTTCCAAAGCATGCAACTATTCACATCACCTAGTGCTGGAGGCCCGGTCCCACTCCTCACTTTGCAAAGGGATTTTATTATTAGAAGCCTTATAATCACTCAGACTCCAACCCCAACACATAAGCAGTCCGACTCTTGGTGTCCATGGACAAGAATCAGACTCACTATACAATGAAACAGTTCAAAGGGATTAAGAGAACTTTTGTTTCAACTCCCCAGCTCAACTGTCCAGAACAAGACAGGCACCAGACAACAAAACCCCACTAGCCTAGGACCTATTCCATGAGAGCAGCCCTGTGCTTTTTCCTTCAGGAACGGACAAACAGCCTCTGAAGCAGGGTGGATTGATTTAAATAGCTTTGATTTAAATCTCTAATTTTAATCATGATTTAAACTGGCAAGCAGAAAACCTAGGTTTAAATGAGTAATTAATCATTTAAATTATACTTTTAAAATATTTTCCTAATATTTCCTGTTTTACCTCATTTATTATTTTGCTAAGTGGTGGCTACTTTTTTTAAAACATATGATTTGCATCTACTTCTGTCTGGAGGGAAATTCTATTTAAAATAAACAAAACCAGCATTTAATTTTGTATGAAATAAAGCTACCTTAAATGTGAAGGACACATAACAAAAATGTATCCAAACACATTTTGCGTCTAAAATTCATTTATTAAACAAAGGAAATATCCCCGTCTCCTGTCGCCAGTCCCCACCTCCCCCACTCATGGGTGCAGAGCAACCCAGCTCCACAGACAGCGCCCTCCTCCCCGTCCCTGAGAGCAGGGGGAGTTGCCAGCTGCCCCCGCCCAGCCAGGAGCTGTTCAATAGACTGAAATGGTCATTTTGGCCTGTCTGATGAGTCAGATACCCCTGCCTGCTGGTCCTCCCTATGGCCCATCTGTGCGCCATCCTCCATGTAGCGACACCTTGCCTGCCCCCAACCCGAGTGCCCACACGCTGCCTGTCCCCCCAAGTCCCAACACCCCCACGCTGCCTATCCCCCCCAAATCCCAACACCTAATGCTGCCTGGCCCCCAAACCCCAACACCCACACGCCCCTGCCCCCTCAAGTCTCAACACCCACACTCCATCTGGCCCCATAAGTCCCAATGCTGCCTGGCTGCGGAACACCCAACACTGCCTGGCAAATACCAGCCATGGGCAGCCAAAGAGAATCTACTGTGAGCCAGGAGCGTATTGTAGGTCTTTCGATTATATCGATTGAAAAAGACCTGTGTAAAGAAATGGACTTTACTGACATAATTGAAGAATGTGCTGCCAAAAGAGCTAGACAGCTATAATAGATTTAAATACAAATGAAAATGTTTAATTATTAATGCAGAATTTTGTTTAAGAATGAATTACAATATAATTAAAACAAAAATTATCCAACTAAATTAAGTTTCTATCAAATTTACTCAATTCACATTTAATATGCAAATAGCCTTCAATTTGCACATTTGATGCCTTTTTTCTGTTTTTTCTCCAAAGGGGGGGCCCCGCAAAATTGTGCCGTCCTGGGCCCTGCAAAACCCTCATCCATCCCTGCCCAGCCTCCCTGCCCTGAGCCCCTCATGTACCCCAGCCCAAACTCCTGCACCTTCACTGCTACAAGCCTGCAGCTTGCACACAACCCCAACCCTCCCCCTGACACCAAAACTGTGCAGCCTGGGACCCCTTGATCCAGCATTCTCTTCTCTACTTCCTCCTGCATCCAGATTCCCTCCCAGAGCTGGCACCTCTCACCCCTTCCCAGTGCATTTTTGTGAGGTACAATAGCAGTGGCGACAGCATGAAGGGCCAGCACAAAGTCGTTGAGCTCCTTCTCCCAAAAAAAAAAAGGCCCTGGGGAAATGTTGTTAACCAAAAAAAAAAGAGAGAAGCCGTGCCCTGGGATGGATGTACCATCATCTACTTCCGCCGCACGGTGGTGGTTTTCTTTTTTTTTTTCTCAACAACTTTGTCCCAGCTCTTCACACTGTCTCCACTGCTATTGTGGATCTTTGCCTCAAACGGGTTGGCTACCCCTGGTCACTGTCTTATTGGACTGGTCACATGCACCCTGCTGGGTTGGCTCTCGGTGCAGAGCTGGCCCAAGGCGCAGAGCATGCGACCGACACTTGCACCTCTCTCTGGGCTCAATCTCTCCAGCTCTTTTTATTTCACATAGCCACCAGTTCATGTCCCTTGCAGCCTGCTGGTACTTCCCCAGTAGCATTGGCCATTGGTCCTAACTATAATGGAGCAAGGGTTTGGAAAAGGTCCCTGCACCCCCGTTGCTCCCAGGACTGTGACTCTGCAAGTGCAGGGCAAGAAGGTCAGAGAAGTGAGTGGAAATAAAACCTTCTATTTGGTAGGCTTTGATACTGGCCCTAACCCTGCCCATGCTGCATTTATTCCATTTTCACCTAAGCACCCCAATGGGCCAATATCTTGGAAACCTTAATTTCCTGCAAGTTTTGCACAGGGCCTCCTGGACCTCCCTGTTTCTCAGGGTGTAGATGAGTGGATTGACCAGGGGTGTCAGGATGGTGTAGGAGACTGAAAGAACTTTCTTGAAATTGCTGGGAGGTCGGTGGTCGGGAACATGTAGGCAATCAGGAGAGCTCCATAGTAAATACTCACCACGATCAGGTGGGAGGAGCAGGTGGAAAAGGCCTTTTGCCTCCCGGTGGTGGAGCGGATTCTGAGGATGGTGCTGATGATGCTAATGTAGGACACCGAGGTGAGCAGGAAGGGGACCAGTGAGAAAATCACATTGAGAACGCCAACATGTCCATCAGCAGAGGGTCATTGCAGGAGAGTTTTACAAGGGGAATAAAGTCACAAAGGAAATGATCGATACTGTTGGGGCCACAGAAGGATAACTGGGTTATTGACACTGTGCTTATACTACAAGCAAGGAATCCACCTATCCATGATCCCCCGGCAAGCTGGAGGCAAGACCTGCCACTCATCCGGGCTGTGTAGTGCAGCGGGTTGCATATGGCTAGATACCTGTCATAGGACATCACGGATAGGAGGAGGCATTCTGTGACCAGCAGAGCACTGAAGAAGTAATATTGTGTGAGGCACCCAGTGAAGGAAATTGTCCAGTCCCCAGTCAGGAGCCCGGCCAGAAGCCGAGGCAGGAGGGTGGAGCTGTAGCAGATCTCCAAGCACAAGTTGCCCAGGAAGAAGTACATGGAGGTGAAGGTGCCGATGGGCCACAACCAGTGCCAGGATAAGGATGTTCCCTGCCATGGTCACCAGGTAGATCATGAGAAAGAGCAGGAAGAGAGGAACCTGCAGGTCAGGAAGCTCCCCGAATCCCAGGAGGATAAATTCTGTGATAGATGTTTGGTTTCCTTGTCCCTGGCTTGCCATGGGGTGTGTCTGTGGGGCACAAAGAGGGACACTGTGAGCAGTAACTAACATTCATTGTAATATGGCAGCCTTGTCTTCATTGCCTCCCTCTGCCGGCCCTGGCACAGCAGCCAAGTGGGGAATGGAGGGTGGTAAAGGGAATCGCTGTCTCTCGATTTCTGAGCAGAGCACAGGTGAAACTGACCATGTCTCTGCACCCTGTGGAGCGTCTTGAAAGCCGGCACCAGGCACTCAAATCCTGTGGCCTTGGGCTCAGACAAGGAATACAGACACCCTGACAGATGTGCCAGACACCAGATCAGACAGTCACTCCCCTCACTGCCTGGTGGCTAAAAGCTGAATGAGGGAGGTGCCGTTCCACTGGGGAGATGGGCCAGGAGGGGATATTTCACAGGATGCTCCAGCAGAGAAATAAACCAAGCAAGCAGCCCTGGGACCCATAAGGGCTGGTGTGAGGTGCTTCCCTTCACCCTGGTTCTGCCCCTTTAGGCAGAAAGCAGCAGGGCCAGTCTGAAGTGCAGATAGTGAGACTTGTTTTGGGGCCAGTGTCCAAGCAGGTGGATTCCCACGCCATGCCCACCTGTCGGGTGCATCTCTGTGGGCCAACAGTTTCCCTCTCCCCAACTACAGCTATACACCCAATAGACCCCTTCTTGTAACCCCCAGCCACACACACCAATGGGCTCCCCTGTCCCTCTGCTCTGTACCCAGGCTTCAATCATGCAGAGCCCTGCCTGGGACTCTGTTCCTCATTCCCCTATTTCCAGTGCCCCATTCTCCCATTCCCAACCCCCTTCCCACTCCCACTTCTCCTCCACAGACACAGAGACACCCACCGTGCACACCCCGATCGCACCTCCTAGACATCATGTTCCATTGGGGGGGTGAGTCAGGGTCTGCATCCCACCCCTTTGGTCCCCCTTGGGAGGGGCAAGGAGGGAGGCTGCATGGGTCAGGGGCTGGCATTTCTCTTGTCACTGAGTGTTTTACCTCCCGCCAGATGCTATGAAACTGGGAGGTTGCAACTGCTTTGGAGGATAGGGTCATAATTCAAAATGATTTGGATGAACTGGAGAAATGGTCTGAGGTAAATAGGATGAAGTTTAATAAGGACAAATGAAATGTATTCCACTTGGGATGAAATAATCCATTTCACAGATTCAGAATGGGAAATGACTGTCTAGGAAGGAGTCCTGCAAAAAGCCATCTAGGGGTCATAGTGGACCACAAGCTAAATATGAGTCAACAGTGTGATGCTGCTGCAAAAAAAGCAAACATGATTCTGGGATTCATTAACAGGAGTGTTGCAAGCAAGACAGGAGAGATCATTCTTCCGCTCTACTCTGCGCTGGTTAGGCCTCAGTTGGAGAATTGTGTTCAGATCTGGGCACCGCATTTCAAGAAAGATGTGGAGAAATTGGAGAGGGTCAAGAGAAGAGCAACAAGAATGATGAAAGGTCTAGAGAACATGACCTATGAGGGAAGACTGAAAGAATTGGGCTGCTTTAGTTTGGAGAGGTGAAGACTGAGAGGGGTCATGAGAGCAGTTTTCAGGTATCTAAAAGGGTTTCACAAGGAGGAGGGAGAAAAAAATTTCTCCTTGGTCTGTGAGGCTAGGACAAGAAGAACAGGCTTAAACTGGAGCAAGGGAGATTTAGGTTGCACATTAGGAAAAACTCCCTAACTATCAGTGTGGTTAAACACTGGAATATCTTGCCTAGGAAGGTTGTGGAATCTCCATCTGTGGAGATATTTAAGAGTAGGTTAGATAAATGTCTCTCGGGGTGGTCTAGACAGTACTGGGTCCTGTCATGAGGGCAGGGGACTGGATTCGATGACCTAGGTCCCTTTCATTTATAGTGTCCTGTGATTCTATGAATCCCGTCCCAGCTTTGCTCCCAGCTCTCTCTAGGATTCACTGGGCCCATTAGCAAGGCTCCATCACTGTCTCAGAATGGGGCTCAATGCCAGAGTGGGGGAGATACCATGCACCCATTGATTTCACACCATTAGCTGCCCAAACACCTCCAGAGATCAGTTCCTCCACACGCCGTGTGCCCATCTGCCAAACTGGTCTCGTAGCACCACAGGGGGTTGGGGCAGGAGAGACACGTTCCAGAGATTGCGGTGCCCAGATACCAGGGTGATGGGAGCGAGGGAAATTGTGAGCTGAAAGCTCTTTGGTGATCTGAAATCCTCGCCTTTGGGGGCGGGGAACTGTTAGAGACCATAGCTCCATCCACCCCGCCTCCACTAGTGTCCTACCAAACCCACGTTGCTTCACAACCCTGGAGCGCCAGGGAGCAGGGAGGAAATGGCTGATTTACCTCCAAGGCAGGTCGGGCAGCAACTGGATCCCGGCTCTCACCTCTGCACGCAGCGTCTCAGGGCCAGAGGCAGGTTTCTCCGTCCATCTGCTCTGCCCGGCGCATTCCCTTGTGCCCCGGGCCCGGTCAATGGAACGTCAGAGCCCAGAGCAGCGACCGAGGCTCCTTCGCCCTCTCTGGGTGACAGGCCCCACGCCTCAGCCCTACGGCAATTGTGGAAAATCTTCTCCGCTGAGCTGTATAGCCTGCTACTGGCAGGGGCCGCCTCCCCAGGTGCCAGTCCCATGGGGAACGTCACCAGCGAGGGAGGTTGGTGTTTGGTCTATTTCTGGATCACACCAACAGATGCAAACTTCTAGTCTCAAAGGTGAAGTCCCAGAGAGGGGAGAAAGTTTGAACCCTGAAGCAAATCTCCTGTGGCGGGCAAAGGCTGCGCTGGCTCTCAAGAAATAACACACTGATCCCAGGATCACATTGTGTGGTTGAGTTTTTCAGATCTGCCTAAGTGGTTTAGGCACAAAGTTCTCATCCAATTCCCTTAAGTGGGTTTGACAATCTCAGCATGGTTGGCTGAGCTTGCTCCTTCTGGAAAGAAACCTCCTGCTGCCCTTGGAAAGAAACACCCAGGACTCTGTCCAATCAGCTTCGGTAACATTTCGATTCAAGTGTCATTTTAATGAGCTCCTAAGTGATTTGGAAGCCTGAATCCCATTTTCAAAGGGGCTTCATCGCTCAGGCTGAGCAGTCTCTGCCTCGCTGAAATTCAACCGACTCCTCAGTCACTTTCGAGATTCACTGAAGTGTGTGTGAAAATGTCCCCGACAGTCTCTGATACTGAGCCGGGAAGGGACAGGAAACTTCTAGGCTACATCACCCACATTCAGCCACTAAAGGCAGATTAGAACAGGGTATAAATGGTCATTAGAGCCCGTCGCCACACGTGGCGAATGGAGCCATGTTCGACACAGCAGCACTTTGACAGGCCAGCTGGTTGCTCGCCAGTGACTGTGCTGCTCTGTGGGTCCCTGCACCTCATAGGAGGTCAGTAATGAACTCAGGCAGTTTCTGTCCCTGCTCTATGCTATTGGTTCTGAGACCCCAAGGGGCTGTGACCAGCCAGGACTTGGCTGTGACAATGTCAGTGTCCATGGGTCGCTTTGAAGTTAATTGGCAACTCAGCTGCTGAATGGTCAATTGTCCCGGGCTGATGAATGCAACTAGGGGCCCAAGAGCTGAAGGAAAGGGGAGTTTTTCCTGCCATGCCGCAGCACCGCGCCCGAGGGGGGCCTGGGGTCAGGAGCCTGCCTGAGAAGTGATAAAAGAAACCTGCGGCCCTGGCCTTGTTCTCCCAGCTCTGCCGAAGCTTCTTGTAGGGAAGTTGGAGCCACCAGACTGAGTCTGCAGCTCCCGTTCTCTCACCCTGGTATTGGCCACTGGGCTGTAACCTGGGGAACTAACTCCCAAAGAACTTTTGCACCTGAACTAGGGACCATCAAATGAAATTAATAGGCAGCAGGTTTAAAACAAGCAAAGAGAAGTTTTTCTTCATGCAACGCACAGTCAACCTGTGGAACTCCTTGCCAGAGGATGTTATGAAGCTCAGGATTTTAACAGGGTTTAAAAAAGAGCTAGATACATTCATGGAGGATGGGTCCATCATTGACTATTATACAGAATAGGCAGGGATGGTGACTCTAGCCTCTATTGTCAGAGGCTGGAAATCAATGACAGGGGAGGGATCACTTGACAATTCCCTGTTATGCTTACTCCATCGGTGGCACCTGTCAGTGGCAGCTGTTGGCAGACAGGACACTGGGCAAGATGGACCTTTGGTCTGACCCAGTCTGGCTGTTCCTATTTGTGTCTAATGATCTTTTAACCAGTACTCTCACTCTGTTCTTTTTAGATAAATCTTTGTTCAGTTAATAGGAATTGTCTGTGCATCTGTATTTGGCTAAGGGCTGAGATAATCACTGACCTGGTGGGTGATGTGCCCAGTCTTTAGGGACTGGTGGAACTGTTTATACGATGAACAAGAGTCTCGTTAAGTCTCATTGTATGTGACTTGGCTGTCTGGGTGCGAGTAAGGATGTTACAGACCAGTCGACTAGTTAATTCACCCCCCTTTCCTTGCTGCTTCTATCAGATATCAGAGAGAGGCAGCAAAGGGGGGGGGAGAGATGAAGGGTTACTTCAAAGGGCAGCACCGCACAGCTGAGCCTGGCTGAAGTGGCTCCATGAGGCCGCTTCCACTTTGAAGTACACAAGAGCCCGCGCTGGGGACTCTTGTACATTTCAAAGCTGGCCCCCGCATACAGTCTGTAGTCAGTGGGACGTCTCACTAGCCCCAGGCTGTGCCACAGTTCCGAGTGGGGGCTCTTGTTCATTTCAAAGGAGGAATGCGGACGTGCCTATCAACTAATCAAGTAGACGCTGAAAATTCCATCTACTACTCAACTAGGAAATTAACCACAATTTAACATCCTCAGGTGGGAGCCCTAGGCTGGGTTGCTTTAAGGCAGGGCTCTCCGACCTTTTTAACCACAAGATCACATTTTCAATTTAAGTGCAATGTGAGAGCTACCTCAAACCCAAATACCCTTGCCCGCAGGGCCGGCCTTAGGCCGATTCGGTCGAATCGGGCCCCGCGCCTAAGGGGGCCCCGCACCCCTGAACCCGGAAGTGCCGGCATTACAGTTCAGAGCTGGGGGCCCTGCTCCACCAATATGTGGAGCTGGGTCTCTCCCACGGCTCTGCCTGGAGTGGGCCCCAGACCCCCCCTTGCCGGCCCCCCTGCACGTCTTCCCACCCCGCCCCCAGACCATCCCCCTCAGTCCCGGACCATCCCTGCCGTGCGTGGCTCTGTACGGCTCCCCCTTGCTGCCTGCTGCTGCCATGTGCAGCGTTGCAGGTGGGTGGGGCCCGGGCGTGACGTGATGTCACACTCGGGATTTTAAAACTCCTCAGAGACACGTTGCGGGGCTGCCTCCGGGTTCGGACTCAGGGGCCTGAGCGCAGACTCCGGCCCTGCAACATGGAAAGAAGAAGGTAGGGAAGGGGCTTGTGCAGTGGGGGAGGGAAAGGGGAAGGGGCTTGTGCAGAGGGGGAGGGGCTTGTGAAGTGGGGAGGGGAAGGGAAGGGGCTTGTGGGGAGGGGTAGGGAAAGGGACTTGTGCAGTGGGGAGGAGAAGCAGCTTTGGGGAGGGGAAGGGGAAGGGGCTTGTGCAGCAGGGAAGCGGGAGGAAGGGGCTTGTGCAGCGGGAAGGGGAGGGAAGGAAAGGGGCTTGTGCAACGGGGGAGAGGAGGCGAAGAAAGGGAAGGCACCAAGAGACAAATGGCAGGGGCCAAGTGCAGACAATGAGGGAAAGGGCAGGAGGAGGTGTCAGTGGGAGGGGGACAGGGTGATGCTGGGAGAGGAGAGGAGGAAGGGCATTGGGGCTAGAGGGAGAGGGGAGGTGCTGGGAGAAGGCTTGAAAGAAGGGGTGGGCATGAGAAAGGTGGGGATGGAGCAAGTCATGTGAGGGCACAGAGGGGCAGGAGGGGAATGGGGCAGAGAGTGGTGAGGGGTGGGCATCAGGAAAAAGAGGGCAAAGGGGGCAGGGGCAGTGAGGGAAGGGGAGGCACCAGGAGGGTGCAGGGCTAAGGGAAGGTGCAGGTGCCAGGGGATTCTGGGGTGAAGCAGAAGGGCAGACACCTGCAGGAGGGACCAGCACCAGAGGAGAGAGGCAGGGCAGGTGTGTAGATGGAGGTGTTGGAAGAGGGGATGAAGAGGGTAGCTCACATGATCAGAGTGGAGCTACTGGAGGAGTGGGCACAGGGGGGAGTGAAGGGCTGGTGGGGGGGCAGGTTGCAGGAGGGCCCAGGGCAGTGAGAAGGGCAGGAGTCAGGACAGCAGAGGAGGGTGAGGGGTTGGGGGGCAGCAGGCACCAGGGGAGATGATGGAGACATGGCAGCAGAGAGAAAAGGTAAAGGTGTAAAAATATGTATTAATAACTTGGTATGCTGCCCACAGTCAATTTGTTTGCACCCCGCAGTGCAGTTTGGGTTTATGTGGGGATCAACACGTGGCCGGCAAGTGGGAGCCAAAACAAAAAAGTAGTCAGTGTAATGATCTTCTGTTGATATGTGTTTTAGTAGTTAAATTCTTGGACTGTCTACCCAGCTACCCAACTACCACATGGGTAGAAATCCGGTAAATATTGCATTTTATTAATATCAGCAGAACTGACTTAAATGGGGCCTGTGTGTTGTGTAGTCTTGCCTTAATCTTTGTATTCATGCCTGTCAGTGTGAGAGAAGCTATTTGTATATATTTGCTTGCATATGCAACCACACTTAAGTTGAGGCCCTCAGCATGTTCTGTAAGTATCAGTGTGGCCCTGGGGCTTCCAAAGTTGAGTTGCCCTAGCTCATCCCTGACAGTGTCTGTCTAACCTGGTCTTAAATATCTCCAGTGATGGAAATTCCTCAATCTCCCTAGGCAATTTATTCCAGTTTTTAACCATCCTGACAGGCAGGAAGTTTTTCCTAATGTCCAACCTAAACCTCCCTTGCTGCAATTTAAGCCCATTGCTTCTCATCCTAACCTCAGAGGCCAAGCAGAACAATTTTTCTTCCTCCTCCTTATGATACTCTTTTAGATACTTGAAAGCTGCTCTCATGTCCCTTTTCGGTCTTCTCTTTTCCAAGGTAAACAAGGCCAATTTCTTCAGCCTTGCCTCATATCTCATGTTCTCTAGACCTTTCATCATTTGTGTTGATCTTCTCTGGACTTTCTCCAGTTTCTCCACGTTTCCTGAAATGTGGCGCCCAGAACTGGACATGATACTCCAGCTGGGGCCTAATATAGATGGCTCATTCCCTGCCTAGGGGACATGAGACTGGGCGGGTTAATTTCCAATCCTCCTGTTTATTCTTTTCCTAAGCCAGGAGGGCACGGTAGTTCTGATGGGGGCTCTGCAGGAAGGCAGCCTGCACTGCCCCTTGCCTGAAACCTTGTGCAGGTGTTAAACAGCTGTCCAGCCCACCCTAGAGGTGACTGCATTTCAGCGTGCCTGAAGCAACACTGCACCAGCAATGGACAGGAGAATGGCTCCAGGGCATGGCTTGCTCATGACTGCTTCAGTCCTGCTGATGGGCCTCAGCCCCTTTTCTTCCCCTCCCTCACTTTGCAATGGGGCTGTAGACTCTGGGGGAGAGGGGTGGAGGCAGGCAGAGGTGTCTCCTGCAGCAGATGTAGACATGTCTCTGTATTAATCATTCTCTCATTGAAGTTTTTAGCTTTGTAGTGAGTCCTTTTACATGGAAACTTTGTATTACGTCTTGGTAGAATAGTCCCTAGGACAAGTGAGGCAGAGAGTGTCCCTGTGGGGTGAATGAGGTGGGAATGTAGAAGGCAGAAGGTGAGCACCTCTGGGCAGTTGCAAAGGTTGGAGAGGGGATGGAAGCCAGATCCAAGATCAATGAGCCCTGGGAAGTGGGCCCATTGAAAGGAGACTGGACCTGTGGATGCCTTGGGGGTCTGCAGCAAGGGCCTGCTTTGGGAAGCCCCCTCTTTGAAGGTGAATGGGGCAGCATTGAGACACCACCCAGAAGCAGGCGCCACAGACACTAACTGCAGATTCATGGACGGCTCACAGATCTTGCACATGCATAAGATGATAGATCTGCAGGAGGGGGCAGTGGTGTAGTGAGGGGCTGGAGGGATCAGTTGCCCTGGGAGAAAAATAATATAAAATTTAGTTAAAAATAGATGTCACACGTTTTAAAAGGAATACCATATCTCCTGCCTTTTGTCTATTTTTGTCTCTTTAGGCCCCAGTTAAAATTTTCAAAAGCACTTGAGTGACTAAAGTCATTTTTGAAAATTGGACTTGGAAATCTAAGCTCAGATTTTCAAAGGTAATTAAGCTCCTAAAGAGACAGTTGCCAACTCGGATCTTCAAAGATATCTATCTGATCTTTACACACCTTTGAAAATCTGGTCATAAGTGTCCTAGTCAGTTCTGAACGTGAGATGTAGGAGCCCAGTCCTAATTCCTTCAGGCTTTTTTTTTTTTTTTTTAATTTGAACATTTATCTACACTAATTCCCCTCCTTTCTCTTTCACTATCCAATAAATGCATGGATCAAAATTATAGGTGCTTTGTGAATATGCTGACTTGAGAGTGGAAAGATTTCATATTGTCATGTATGATTCCTGGTAACCCATCTCAAATATGAAAAACTAGGTTGATACCTGTTCATATCAGGAGCTGTTGAATTCAGTTCACCATTTGCAGTATCTCATTAGGATGTTTAGTGGAGAAGATATTGGGTTTTTTTATTTATACTGTGGGCAAAGCATGGGCTCACAAGAATTCCTCCATTGTTTTACCATGAGTCTCAAAACATTTGGTGTTTTTCTAAAGGCCTGAGTCAATTGATTATGTAGGAATCTCAGCTTTCATTTAAAAAAGTTCTCTATACTTCTGGGCCTTACAGCTAAGGAGGAAAGCTTTAAAACATGAACCCTAAATACTCAAGAAACAAAAGGCCAATAAAAATCCAACATGTTTTATTTTTAAAAATCTTATGATTTGTAGACCATTCTCATAACTTTGTGTAGGCGTTCCTTGTGATTTTTGGGTTGGCAATACTGCTCTTTGATTGGTGAATTTAGAGAGGTCTCTCCTTCAGTTTCCCTTTCCACCCTCCTTTTTGTCACAGGTCATCAGAGAATCATAGAGACAATGGAGAGTAGGGTGAGTCCATGACTATGGTTAATGACTGGTCAGGGTGACTAACTATTATCAGCCAGTGGTCTGAATGAGCTATCTACTGCCATCTGTTAATCAACTGTAGGAAAAGGCTTCACGAGCAGACCTTATTTATATAGACAACCTACTTTGCCACAGAGATCAGTAGACACACTTGCTGTGTCAAGGTGATCAATTTTGGCTCTTTTGGGTTGAAATTCACGTAAGACTTGGAGCTGGGAGAATGAAATGTTGTTATCCATATTGTAGGATTAAAAGGTAAAAGACTTGAACTTAATATGACCTGGCTTAGGGTCTACCACAGTGGTCTCCAACCTTTTTACACCCAAGATCACTTTTTAAATCTCAGAACAGGCGAAGATCTACCGCCCCGCCCCTTCCTTGAAGCCCCGCCCCTTCCTTGAAGCCCCGCCCTCTCTATTCTCCTCCTGTCCATCACTTGCTATCCCCAGCCCTTACTTACACACTCTGATAAACAGTTTATTTTTAAATTATGCGATATATAAAATTAAAATCACGTGTTTATAGTTATGAAATAAATGGTCTGGTTTTTATTCATGCTATTTAAATCTAAAATGAAGCATTTATCATTATACATTTTGTGGGGACAGAGTTCTGCGGCTGGGGGCAGGGGAGAGGGAACAGGGTGCTGGGAGGGCAGAGGACAGAGTTCTGCAGCAGGGGACAGGGTGCCAGTGGGGACAGAGTTCGGGGAGTGGGGACGGGAATAGGGACAGAGTTCAGGGAGTGGGGACAGGAATAGGGACAGAGTTCTGTAGCTGGGGACAGGGGAGTGGGGACAGAGTTCTGTGGCTGGGGACAGGGGAGTGGGGACAGCATTCTGTGGCTGGGGAGTGGGGGCTGGGGAGTGGGGTGCCAGTGGAGGCAGAGAGTCCCCTGCATCTGCCTCCTCCCAGGATTCCCCCCACCCCAGAGGGGAACCAGCGCGTGCCTGCCCCGGGGCCAACCCCACACCCCCGTGCAGGGAAGCCCTGCATGCACACCTGCCCAGGGGGCCGACCCACGCAGGGAACCTCTGCGCGCGCTTGCCCCGGCGCCAACCCCACACCCCCGTGCAGGGAAGCCCCGCGTGCGCGCCTGCCCAGGGGGCCGAACCTCCGCGCATGCTTGCCCCGGAGCCAACCCCCCCGGCCCGGTGCAGGGAAGCCCCGCTCGCGCCTGCCCCAGGGCCGACCCCCCCGATGCAGGGAAACCCCCGTGCACCTGCCCCGGGGCCGACCCCCCCACGTGCACCGGGAAACCCGACGCGCGCCTCCCCCGGGGCTGACTCACCCCTCCTGTGCGGTGCAGGGAGCCAATGCTCCCTACCGCAGCACACCCGGCAGAGCAGCTAGCACACTTCCGGAATCGCTGGAAGTGGCACTCAGCTGCGGGACTTCTGTCCATCCCCGTGAAATTGACCCTACCTCCATTTTCACTTGAGGTAAGTAATGGGGCTTCTTGGGGGTGAGAGGGAAATGGGTGCGGGGTGGACAGGACGCCTCGCGATCAACTGGTCGAGGCCTCGCGATCGACCAGTCGATTGTGATCGACCTGTTGGTGACCACGGGTCTACCATAACTTGAACACTAAGCAGAGGATAGTGAGTCACATCTAACTGAAAGTCACAGAAGATGGAAACAGGTTTTATTTCTGGTGCTGTAGAGTCTATTTGGGAGTCCTCAATTATATCTGACACTTTACAGCCAGTGTTTAAAGGCAGAGCTGTCTAGAATCAATTGAGAGTCCTTGTCTTGTCTCAGTGATCGCTTGAGCAAAAATCATTGATAAAATCTTGTGTAGACTGACCTTGGACTCAACATGGAGGCAATGTGTTGAAGGGCAGTGCAAAGGAGGCAATGGTGGGGAGGTACCATATTACCTAGTGAAATCATTGGTGCTGAAATCACTAAGGACTGGAATTTGACCACAGAACTGACACTTTCTTAACAAAGACTCCATTTTTGCTATTTAAAAAGTAAATCAATGTAACAGAAAACTGCAACGCTCTCTGGTAACTTCTTAAAAATCAAACTTTAAACTTCATTGAAAAGATTGGATAGTTTGCAATTGAAAATATTTGACCTGCACTTAAGGCAACTGATTTAATTTTGTGTAAAATTTTGCATAATAAAGGATGGCATTTTTTTTTTGAAAATGTTCAACTATATTGCTAAACATTTTGATCAGATCTATTTCTGATGTGATATTTGTGTGTGGTTGTGGGGGCGTGGGTGGGTTTTTTTTTCTTGCTCAACAAAAAATCCTGGGTGGTGGGGCCCCGCCAAAACTGTTTGAATTGGGCCCCGCACTTCCTAAAGCCGGCTCTGCTTGCCCGGCTTCCTTCCCCCACTTCTCTGAGGCC
Source organism: Rafetus swinhoei (assembly GCA_019425775.1). NCBI lineage: Eukaryota > Metazoa > Chordata > Testudines > Trionychidae > Rafetus > Rafetus swinhoei. The sequence goes on along the minus strand of CM033433.1, from coordinate 844,516 downwards.
CCGCCCCTGTGCCAACCCTTCTCCAAGGCCTCACACTTTAAACTCCATCCCCCTTCCTCCCCGAATCTCATTCACTTTCAGCAGGCTGGGGTAGGGAGTTTGGGTGCAGGTTCTTGTCTTTGGCCAAGGGCTGGGGAGGATTCTGGAGTGGCCTAGGGGATAAGGCATTTGCCTGGGGTTCGTGTAGGGGTGGTGGGTTCAAGCCTTACCCACCTGGGGGGGGGGGCAGGCTAGCCAGGGACAGAGCTAGCTCCTGCATTTAGAAAGCAGGATAAGGGACCTTCTGAAGATAGGTAGGTGGGTTGGGTGCTAGAGTGGCCTGGGATGTCTGGCATTTCCCTGGGGAGCACAGGGTTGGGGGCTTGAGTCCCACCCCTGCAAGTGCCTACTCTGGGAGTGACCAGACAGCTGACAAAGGACCCTCTCAAAATAGGCAGGTGGATGGGCTCTGGAGTGGCTTAGCACATTTGCCTGGGAAGCCAGGGCGATGGGTTCAGGTCCTGCCCACCCTGGGAGATGTTCAGGAGCAAACAGCAGCTGGCCCCCAGGGATGGAGCTTGCCCCTGCATTAGGAAGGCAGGATAAGGGATCCCCTGAAGTCATGGAGGGGTGGTGGGCTCTGGTGTAGGTTAGGGGCTAGGGCATTCACCTGGGGAGCACAAGACTTGGTGCTTGATCTCCACCTACCCTGGGACAGCTTCCCCCAGGGATGGAGCAGCAGAGCCAAGGCAGGCTCACTCCTGAAAGCAGTTGGCATGTACAGCAGTGGCTCTGTGTGCTGCCCCTCATCTACAGGCCCTGTTGCTACAGCTCTCTCATACTGATCAATATCAATAGTTGCTGCAGGAGGGTGTCCACAAGCAAGAACAGCATGTGGAGACTCTCAGGGGCTGCAGGGACATGCCAGCCATGTGCAGCAGCAGCAGTTACCCCTGGGATAATGACTCCAGACATGACAGGTTCAGCATTTTAGAACTCACTGCTCAAAGAATTACATTTAAGCATAAGAGAAATGAAAGCATGAAATACACAGACCAGTCAAAACCCAAAACTAACCCCACTTTGCAAGCAGTAAAAGTAATAACAAGCCTCCCTCCCTCCCCCCTGGTACGTGATGGGACAGGAGTTGAGAGGGAAGGACAGTGTGTGTGAGAGAGAATGACAGAGACACACACAGTGTGAGCATGGCAGAGATTTGTATTGTCAAGCTCCCTCCATCCCCTTCTCCTGAACCCACACAGAGGTGGGGGGGGGGAGGAGGGACACCCTGACATCAGCTCCCCCCTCTTCCTCCTCCCACAGCCTGCCCAGCAAGCAGGAGGCTTCCAAGGGGCAGCTCCAATGCAGAGGGCAGGAGCAGCATGACAGTGGGTGGAAGAGCAAGTTACTAATTAAACAACATGTTGGGAGAGTCTTGTCCCATGTCCTGTCCTTGCACCCTTATTCACAGAACACTAGCACTGCCCTCTAGTCCAAGTCCCCTGGACTCAGCACCACAGGACCATCTAGACCTCTAACATCTCCTAAATATCCCAGAATGGATACTCCACAGGCCAACTAGGCAACATATTCCGTGTCTAATGAACCAACCTGTAGACCCAAGCATTTTGCTGTCAGCTTGCTATGTTTCCTTTGCTTCTTGAGAGGCTTTCAAGGAGAAAAATTTGTCTCCCTACTCCTTGTGATGCCCCTACCTACCTGATACCTAAACCTTTCATCTCTTCTCCCAGTGCCCAGTTCTTTCAGTCAATCAGCCAGTTCTTTCAGTCCTCCTAGCTCATGCCTCTAGACCTTGCTCTTCTCTGGACCATATCTCCCAACTTCCACATCTTGCCTAAATGGGGTGACTCACACAATACTCAAACTGACAGTGCAGTGTAGAGTGGAAGAATGAGTTCTTGTGTCTGTCACATTGCACCAATCATGCATTCATGCTCACAGACCATGCATATTTGTCTTGCATTGTGATCCATTGTGTCATTCATCCCATTCAGTATGTGTGAAACTGATTGTTGTTTCTCAAGTGGAGTACCTAGAAACATTCTGAAACAGTAAAACTTGAAGCAATGCATTTCAAGGGTGAATTTGATACAAGAAGAGTTTTGGGAGTTTTGTTTGTGTTTTTACTTTTGCTTTCACAAAGGTAAATTAATTTTTTTTCAACCACAATTTTTTTTTCTCTTGCAAGGTCACTGAACACCTTCATTCACACAGGTACCCTGACACACACTCATTTGCTACAACTCCTACAGTCTCTGTGTTTAAGAATGCAATCCATAGAAGTGCTTGCAAAATGGATAAAGAATTGGTGACTGTTGAAGGGAAATATTTTCCAGTGTGTTTTCAGAACATCCTTCCAAACTTTGATGGGGGGGGAAAAATAATGAAAAAAAAATCAAAAAGTGGGGAATTCAAAAAAGTTGAATTAATCACCGACGTCTGTTTTAAAATTACAGTGGGATTTCCAAAGATTCCTATGGGATTTGAGCATCTGAATTCCATGGGAGGTTTGTACCTAACTTCTTTAGTTTTTTTTGAAAATGTGATCCATAAAGAAGATGACCATTTTTCTGTTCAATTTGTTTACATAGCTCAACAAGTCCTGGGAAACTTTTTCCATTTGTAATTTCCCACTGGTATTGGCAGAGCCCAGATGAAACCATCCCACTTTAAAAAACGTATTTATAGAATGGATGCAGGCAAAGTTTATTTCCCAGATGGGCAGAGGCAACATGCTAGGTAGAGCAACGGAGACTGACAGAGAGTAATTTGGAAAATGAGAGAGAGAGGCGTTTATTTAATTTCTGATTACAGCATCTGAACCGCAGCCAGTCTGAAAAGGTGAGATCGGTATAACTATGCACACCTATTCCTATGCTTTGATGTTCCATGGCTCACAATTTCATGGACAAGAAGGGACCGTTTTGGTCTCCTAGGCTGAAATCCTGTGTAACACTTCACACAAAAAAACTCCTACTGCAGAACTTTTAGGAAAAAAAATCCACTCTTAATTTAAAAGTAGTCCATTATGAGAAATCTATCACAATCCTCGGTAAATTGTTAATTATCTTCAATGTTAAAATGTGCATCTTATGTCTACTGTGAATTTGTCTTGTTTCAACCACCATTCAGTGGGGCATTTTTGAATGTCTCTGTTAGAAGAGCCAATTTATTCTTCATGTAGGTGCTACATATGAGCAACCAAGACATTTCTGAAATGTCTCTGTGTTACACTGAATGGATTGAGTTCCTTGACTCTATCACTAGAAGGCAAACGTAAGTGGCACTTTGGCTGCCGTGTTGATGTTGTTGCTCAATGAAAGAGATATAGAAAAAGAATTTAGCAAGGAATACAGAAAGGTGGAGGAAAAAATGTAGTAGTAACGTTCAATCCAAATAAATTATTTAAGAACAGGTGGAGAGAAGACTTTGCGGGGAACAGATTTCTGAGAGTTGAAAACTGCTTCATCTAGCAGAAAAAAATTCCCTGGGTGGAAACTGAAGTTAGACACGTTGAAACAAGAGGTAAGGTGCATGTTTTAAAGAGTGAGAGCTGTTAACACTTGGGTTAGGGTTAGGATGAGGGAGGTGGTAAATATGCTGTCACATGAAGTCTTACATTGAGTCTGGATGTCTTTCCTGAAGATATCCTCTATTTAAAATCCAAGTTGTGGATTTGAGTTGTGAAATTACCATACAATGGTATGGTTTATGTGATGCTGAGAGCAGATTCGATCTTTATTTGGCAACTAATTTTGGGGCAGAAAAAATGAAAGGCAATCCGAGAGAGGTAGCTGTAGGGCACTGATATTGTTACACATTGTATTTTCCTGATACAATGAAAGTACATCTTTTAGAATAAATTTGGGATCATTAAAAGCTTCAAAGTTTCTGAGCTCACACAGTGGTTGTATTAAACAGGTTTCTTGTTGTCACTGATAAAATATTTTATTCTTTACATCTACCATGGTGGGATTCTGAACATATTTTCATGGAAAGGTTCGCCAGCCTTGAAATGCTGAAAATATTGTTCCGTGTAAAGCACATGAGCGGCAATGGGGACCATCTGCATTTGAAAGTGTTTTGTGAGATGTTCTAGGATGAGTCTTAAGGAAAAGTGAGTTTGAAAAAAAATCTCCAGGTTCCTGGTGAAAAACCAGCATAACATGAGCCTCCGACAGGCAGAATTGAACCTGGGCATGAGGCTCTACTGCAGGGGTTCTGAACCGGGCGTCCATGGACCCACAAGGGGTGCATGAAGCCCTGTCAGGGGATACGTGATGTTCACGTATGTTCAAGTATAGGTAATTTATTGAATTTAGTTATAAAAAATATTATCACCCAGCGGGATACGTGATGTGTTTAGCTGAGACCAAGGGGTATGTGGACCGAAAAAGGTTCAGAACCGCTACTGCTTGATCAAAACAACAGCTGGCTCCCTGCTGAGGCTGTAGAGCAAACACATTCTCTCTCACTTGCTGCAGGTGGTGTCCGTGCCACTAGATGGGAAGTGAACCACACCCAGCAGGTGCGGGGATCACCCTGTGACCTAACAGGCTGACTACTTTCTTGGCTGTTAAAATCAGGGGAATAGTTACTAGGAGAAGAGGTGTCCTTTCTCCCCTGTATTTGGCACATGCGGAAATCCCACGTCCCATTTTGCGGTGCCCAGCTGAAAAAAGCTACTGAGAAATTAAGGCGTGTTCAGAAACGAGCCACAAGAACGGCTGAAGCTCTGGAAAGTTTCCTTGCAGTAACAGTCTCCATAAAGCTCCTCTTAGCAAGGAGAAGCTGGCTGGGTAGTTTGATCCTGGCCTGTAGGTATCTATCCGGGGAACACAGAGCTGGGTCCAGCAGACAGAAGTGTCACGGTGATGAAATGGCTGGAAGTGGAAGCTAGAAAACGGAGACTGCAGCAAAGGTTCCCAGTTTTGATACTGAGGGGAGTGAGCCATCTGAATAACCGCCCAGTCTCGTGGTGGATTCTCCTTCTCTGGTCAGGTTTAAATCAAGGGTGGATATTTTTCTGGGGCAGAGGTGGGCAAATACTGGCCCATGGCTGGGTTCAGTCTCAGAGGGTTAACCCCTGGCAGGCCCTGGCCCCACCATATTTACCTGAACCTCCTCAGGTACGGGGAGCACAGCATCCATTGGCCACGGATCGCCGTTCCTGGCCACTGGGAGCTGCGATCACCACCAGGACCTGGGAGGTGCAGGTAAATATGGCGGCAGCAGACCAGCAGGGGCTAACCCTGATGAAACAGCCCGGTTTTAGTGCCCACCCCTGCAGGAGATGATCATTCATGATTTCTCAGACTACCCATAACTGCACAATTCCAATGTTTTTCTTCTCCCCTCATTTGAAACTGTTTCCTAACCCCTAATAAAACTGTTTTATTACCCTCTTGGCACCTTTTCCTTACTTAACACAGATTTTTTTGGGATAGGACAACCACACCTGCTTCCAATATTCAAGGTGGAGACGTACCATGGATTTATACCGTGGCATCATGGTATTCACTGCCTGGTTACCGATCCCTTTGTCCTGTGGTTCCATTTATTTTAGATCCAAGGGAAACCAAGGCAGTCCAGGGAGACTTAACCACTTTCGTATTTATTGCAAGCTTTAAGCAGTTACTACAGTTAAGTTTTACAAGCGTTAAAGCCAATGACTGTGCACTTTAAACCTTAAATACTATAAATTCTAAAGCCATTAATACAGCGCAAAGCAATGCAAAATCAAGTAATATAAGATTATTATTATAATACAATAATTAAGCCTAGTTCTCTTATACTACATCCCTGTGCTCCCTACAGCACCAGGCAGGAGGTCGTGGTTCCTTTGAACGCCAGGCACTGGGGTCGCGGGTGTGAAGGGCTCCATTATTTCTAGATTCATCGAAAGCAAGACCTGTGGGTCAATCCTGCTTATTCCCTCCCATCAATTCTTCTTACTAAACCCAATTTATAGCAAAGGGAGACTTGGTGGTTCTAGTCATATCTACCAATCAACTGCATATTGTGTACGATACCTATTATGCCAATAATTAGGAAACATTTTGCTGTGCCAAAATATTGCAAAAGTGCTTAATTAATAGTTTTTGGGCCGTCTCTGGAATTTTTCTCATCAAAAATGGGATGTACCAGTACCAGGTTGTTTCTGGTCCAATTGCCCTGGTCTCGCTGTCCTGTACAAGCTATGCATGATTGGGCAGCACTCCCTCACCCTTTTTGGCCCTGTTTGCATGTGTCCATGCAGGGCAGGCTTTAGGAAGTGCAGGGCCCAATTCGAAAAGTTTTGACGGGGTCCCGGCAGCCAGGATATTTTGTTGAGAAAAAAAAAAAACCTGCACACAAAAAAAAAGTCATAGTCCCTTTAAATCTCCAGCTCCCCCCACCCCCACCAGACACAGTAGGGGAAGAATGTATTTTCACACACCCTGAGGTCAGTGTCTGACCCAAACAAAGGAAGGCAGTAAATGCTAATGTAAAATGATCCTGAAATCGCTGAATTAAATCATGAAATAAAAGTAAAATTCATATTGTGGTAAAGAAAAGAAAATAACTAAAAAACTAAATGTCTGGAAAAACAAAAAAGAGGAATATAGGGGTGACCAAAAGATCATGTTTGCTCTTCCATTAAAAGAAGTGGAAGAACAAACGCATCCCTGGATGCAGAAGAGTTTTTCTGGGATATCTCCGGAATCCTGAAAAACTCCTGCAGTCTAGCCATACCCTCGGCTGGGTTGAGAATGAGGGATTTGGGGGTGGGAAGGGGTGAGAGGTGCAAGCCATTGACGGTTGTGCAGGCGGGGGCGCCAATTGTGCCGCTTGCCTGGGGCGCCAGCTGCCGCAGCCGGCCTCAGGCCACTCCTGGGGAGGGGAGCAGCCAGTGCAATTCCGGAATCCCCAGAAGTGGTGCGAAGCTCCAGGAAGGACTTCCATCTACCCCAGGGAATCTGGCACTATGCTGGAGGTAGGTACTGGGGCTTCTCGGGGGTTGGGGAATAATGGGGGGGGAGGGGCCCCGAACGCCTCGCAATCCACTGGTCCTCTTGCAAAGAGTTCCAGAGGTTGACTGTGTGCTACAGAAGAAAAACTTCCTTTTCTTTGTTTTAATCCTGCTGACTATTAATTTCATTTGGTGACCTCTAGTTCTTATATTTTGGAAATAAGTAAATAACTTTTCCTTATTCGCTTTTTCCACAGCAGTCATGATTTTATAGACCTCTAGCGTATCCCCCCTTAGTCTCCTCTTTTCTAAACTTAATCTCTCCTCATATGGGACCCGTTCCAAACCCCTCATCATTTGTGTTTCCCTTTTCTTTACTTTTCCTAATGCCAATAGATCTTTTCTGAGATGAGGCGACCACATCTGTGTGCAGTATTCAGTTAAGGGTTCCAAGATACTGGCCCATTGGGTTGCTTAGGTGAAAATGGAATAGCTGCAGCATGGGCGGGGTTAGGGCCAGAATCAAAGCCTTCCAAATAGAAGATTCTATTTCCACTCATGTCTGTGAGCTTCTTGCCCTGCACTTGCAGAGTCACAGCCCTGAGAGCAACGGGGTGCAGGGACCTTTTCCAAACTCTTGCTCCACTATATTTAGGGCCAATGGCCGATGCCCCTGGGGATGTACCAATAGGCTGCAGGGGACATGAACTGGTGGCTCCTCGAAATAAAAAGAGCTGGGGAGACTGATCTCAGAGAGAGGTGCAGGGGTCAGTAGCGCTCTGTGCCTTGGGCCTGATCTGTGCCAAAAGCCAACCCTCCAGGCTGCCCGTGACCGGCCCAAGAAGACACCGGCTGCGGGTCAGTAGCAGCAGCGCCCGGCCAGCTGCATGAGAACAGCACAGGCCTGGGGCACGGCCTGGAATCCGATGGATGTTGGAATCTTTGGAGGCACGTGATGCACCATGGAACAGCTCCCTGCTTGGTCTTTCCCCCTTGATAATAAACCTTCAGGTTCACACACCACAGGGCTGGGTGGGGGGCAGCGTTCGGCGGGAGAGCCCAGCCTGGCCACGTGGTGCCCCTTTGGGCTCAGAAGGTCAGTTTGTACCTGTGTGTGTGTGGGGGGGTGGGGGTTAAATCTCTTCTCCCTGTCCCAGCCCTGGTGCCGATTGGGAGCCAGAGAATGCAGCCGAGTCAGCAACCTCTCCAGCCGGGAGAAGGGCATTTCCGGGGAGGGCTGCCTCAGGCATTTCAGCTCACACGAGCATCGGGACTCCGGGGGTTTCTAGGCAGGGTGTTGAGTTCCAGGGCACCAGCCCTTGCGCCTCCCCTCGCGCCAGCTGGACCAGAGACCCCAGCTCTGGGGGGTGTGAGTCACCCGCTCTTGCTCTGCCACAGGGAGGGGACAGGGAGCAGCACGGCCAGAGCTTTTGGGCTTTGCCTGAGGCCAATGCAGCACCAGGAGCACCCCGTGGAGATCTGAGCTCGGGTGGCGGGATGTGGAGCCCTGAATGCTGGCGCGACACCTGTGTGGCCTGGCTGGCATCGCTCTCTCTGGGCACCTTTCACCCGCAGGCAGCTCCCAGGCCTTTTGCCCTTATTGCTTCTCAACAGCTGCTGTGTCCCCGGGACTCCTTCTCTCTTCCCTTGGCTTCCTCAGCTCCCGGCCTCGCAGCGCTTCCCGCCAGCAGCGGACTGCACTTTCCAGGCCCGATCCTGTGGATTTGAGCCTTCAGGCTGCGGCTCCCCAGCAGAAAGGGATACACGCTCCTTGCTCCAAATGGCCCATCTCTGACCACGCCATCCTTGAGAGAGAGTCCCCCAAACTAAACAGCCGGTGCTTTTGCCCCTGCATCCGCACCACTTCCTCTGACGTAGCCCTGAGGGCATTCGATAATCCAGATCATACTCCCGGAGCGCAGGAAGCTGCAGTAAGTGACCTCTCCAGATCTAAGATTTTCTGCTTCCATGAGGCACAACCTAGTGCCCGCTCCCCTTCGATAAAGCTGTTTGTCAGTGTCTGTTGCTGCGGTTCCTGCCCCATCTGCCCCTGCCCACTGCAGCCCTGCAGCTCCTTTGAGGGCCAATCGCTCCCCCCCCCCCCCCCGTCATAGAATCATAGAACCATAGAGCTGGAAGAGACCTCAGAAGGTCATCAAGTCCAACCCCCTGCTCTAGGCAGGACCAATCCCAACTAAATCAACCCAGCCAGGGCCTGGTCAAGCCGAGACTTAAACACCTCCAGGGATGGAGACTCCACTACTTCCCTAGGTAACCCATTCCAGTGCTTCACTACCCTCCTAGTGAAATAGTTTTCCTAATATCCAACCTGGACCTCTCCCACCACAACTTGAGACCATTGCTCCTTTGTTCTGCCATTTGTCACTACTGAGAACAGCCTCTCTCCATCCTCTTTGGAACCTCCCTTCAGAAAGTTGAAGGCTGCTATCAAATCCCCCCTCACTCTTCGCTTCTGCAGACTAAACAGACCCAACTCCCTCAGCCTCTCCTCATAAGTCCGGCTCCTTGTCATCAGGGTTGGCTGGTGTGACGGCGCGTTGGGGTTTTCCAGTCTCCTGCACCCCCGTAATGGCACGGACAGACTCCACCAGCCAGTAGAATAAAGGGAGTTTATTGCTTCTCCAGGATACAGCACAGCACAGATGTCATCTGGTTACAGGAACTGGGCCTAGAATGCCTCAGCCCCCCTTGAGATGGGGGAGACTGGGCCCTAAATTCCAGCTCCTTTCCCTGGGCTGTCTCCTCCATGATCCCAAACAGAAACTAACTCACATCCAGCCCTGCCCCCCAGCCAGGGCTCCACTCCCCTTCTTCCCATTGTTCTGCTCCATGGGAGATACCTGTCTGACGAGTTTCGAAGCCCCCTTGCATAATGACTCATCCCCTGCCCTGTTGGGCAGTGCTGCAGCCAGCAGCCAGTGGAGGTCACTCACAGCCCACTGCCCAGCATAGCAACCGGCAAGGTACCCCCACTACGTCACAGCTGGTCCCAAGCCCTTCACTCCTCAGCTGCAGCCCGCCCTGCCCAGGGCTGGCTCTAGGCACCAGCAAACCAAGCACGTGCTTGGGGCGGCATATTGCCAGGGGCGGCATTCCGGCCTGCCCTGAGAGACACTGGCCGGAGAACTCCTGACTCTTACCGCCCGACGCGGGCCTGCCTGTGGCCGCCCAAGGCAATGGACGGGGCGGCGGAGCGCGGGGGATGGGCCAGCAGCCAGCCACCCTCCGCAGGCGGGGTGCGTGGGGCAAGTCGCGCTCGCAGCCCCGTTGTGATTGGCTGAGGCGCTATGACATCACGGTTCCGGGGCTGCCTCGCTGCCTTCCCTCAGCACCAGGGAGAAAATTGCGCCCTCTAGTGAGCGCGAGAGGGCGTCGCGGCGGGGAAGGGCGGGGCGGCCCCGGCAGGAGCGCTGGCCACGAGCCGCTCCAGTCGCCTTCCCAGCGCAGCTGCCGCTGCCCAGCACCCAGCGGCCGCGGAGCGGGAAATGCCCGAGGGGAGCCTCCCATGAAGCAGACTCCGGCGCCCGGGGATCGTTCGCGCTTCTCTGACTGGCACCAGCCAGCGCGGCCCGACGTGCAGGGGGGCGCACCATGGGCTTTGAGAACAGCAGCGGCGCCGGAGCGCTACGGCCCTGGTGGGCGAGCCGCTCTCCCCGGGCTGTGCGGGGCAGGCTGCACAGAGCGATCCGGGGCCGGGCAAGGGGCAGCCCGGGTCACTGCAGCCAGGGACCGCGCTGCGAGCCAGGTGCCTTTGGTCATCTCTCCGCCTGCCTCGCGCTTACTAGTGACCCCTCCGGCCGGAGCGGGCGCCCTTGGCCAAGGAGTTTGCAGGAGTGTGTGTGGAGTGGGGCAGTGCACATTGGCAAACGGGAGGCGACTCTCTCCCCCTTTTCTCTGGCTCAGTGCTGGGCGCGGAGGGAGGGGAGAGCTGCAGCCTTGGTAGGGCCGGGCAGAAGGAAGGCCCTGCCCGGGCCAGGATGATTCAAGCATGGGCGCCTAGGCTGGAGGGAGGGGAGAGCTACTTTGCAGCCCGATCTGGTTGGTCTGGCGGCGAGGAGCCGCTAGAGGGGGCCTCGCCTGCCCCGGCTCAGAGATTTGGGGGAAGGTGTCCCTGGCCTTGCCCGTTATGTTTCCCGGCCGTGTCGGCTCGCATCCCCAGGGGCACCCGTGCTACTTTCACTCCTCCGCCAGGGCGCTCCGACATTTCCTCGCATGCTGTGGGGAGGGGCACGAGGTTTTGGAGGGGAGAGGGAAAGGAGACGGAGTTCGGTCAGTGCGGGGAGGTGGGAGAGGGGAGCGGACTGGGCGGGGGGATGGGTTTGGCTGGGAGGGAAGAGAGGCGCAGGGTGGATTAGGTGGGGAGAGAGGTGGGGGCGGACTGGGTCTGGTCAGTTAGGGGTCGAGTTTGCCTGGGAGGGGAAAGGAGGTGGAAACTGGGTTCGGTGAGTGTGTGTCTGGACGTGTGTGGACGGGGATGTGTGTGGAGGGGAGACAGGACGTAGGCTGGGTTTGGCCGGAGTGCGTGGTGGGAGTCAAAGAGCCGCAAAGTGAAACGGGAGCTTTCCTCCTCAGTGCCTGTCCTGCAGCAGCGGACCAAGGGAGGGAAAGGGGCTTTTTTTTTTTTTTTTTTTTTTCTTGAGTCAGTAAAAAACCTAAAGCCGGCCCTGGAGCCCGCTCTCGGTGCTGGGCGGGGAGTCAGATGAAGCGGTTCTAATGGTCCCCGAGAAACCCGTAACTGGAAAGGGACAGAATCGAAAAGGCCCCTTCTAGGTTTCCCATCGCACTCCCCGGGTGCAGCCAAAGCTCTTCAGGGCATAAACCCCAAAGCGGCAAAGTCCCTTCGTGTCTCCATTTCCTCCTCCCTCCCTGCAGCTGTTTGTCTGGATCCGCTGCCAAGTGCCCAGCGCCCCCAGCCCACTTTTCCCATTACCTGTGTCTGCAATCTGAGACCTTCATGATTATTACACAGAAAGGAATCACCTTCCCCCTCGCTCATCCCCAGGGCAGCTCATTTCACTGGCGGCTTCTGTGTCTATTTCTTGTCCATTCCCAGGAGCCGCTGTTGGGGGCTGGGATCCACCGACCCCCTAAGCCCTGTCCTAAGGCATGTGACACTCAGGGGGAAGGCTTTTCCTAGAGCCCTGTGACCTCACCGACCCAGCCAGTACGTGATGCTGTGTTGGAGGCCGCTCCGCCAGACAACGCTCCCCCCTTAGATGTCCCTTTGTGACCTTATATCCGCTGGGTGCAACCCGCATGCCAATCCCTGCCCAGTTCCTGCTGTTTAAATACAACCCCCCAGATCTAGGATCTTCAGTCTCTGCCCAGACACAGACCCGCCCAGCCCTGCCCGCTGGGGAGTTTCCCTCAGTGCCTGGGAACAAGAATGGAACCTCTGCTGCTTTTCCTTGCCCTGCTCGGCGCCCCCAGTTGTGAGTGTGGACGGGGGGAATCAGGGACAGCACGGTGGTTTGGTTCGGTGCGGAATTCTTTCCTCCCTTTCTTTCCCTTTTCTCAGGTGTCCGCTCCCAGGTGCAGCTCGTCCAGTCGGGCCCAGGGACGGTGAACCCTGGAGAGACCCTCACCCTGAGCTGCGCTGTCTCGGGTATGTCCATCGGTGACGGCAGCTATGGTTGGAACTGGGTCCGGCAGCCCCCTCGGAAAGGGCTGGAGTGGATGGGATACGTGTACCCATACAACGGGGCCACAGGCTACCTCCGGTCTCTCCGAAGCCGAGTTACTATCTTTGCAGACACAGCCAGGAACCAGGTCTCCCTGCAGCTCCGCGCGCTGACAGCTGCAGACACCGCCACCTATTACTGCGCCGGAGACACAGTGACACAGAGCGCAGAGGGTCCTGCACAAAAAGGAGAATCGGTTTCTAAACAGCCTGGCGAGGCCAGAAGAGCAGGGTGAGCGGGGGCCCCTCAGAGACAAGGACACACACGGGGATGGATGCGAACAGCCCACACGCTCCTGTCGGGCAGTGACCGGGGCGGGGCGATTGTCTGTCAGACGAGAACACGGAGCGCAGGGACAGTCTGATTCCCGGTTCTTTCTTCTCGCGGGATATAAGGGGTCTGGGAAGCACCATCCCCCCGCTACTCTAAAAAAGCCAAGTGATAGAAATGGAACAAACCCGCTCTGCCATTTGGGGAGGGGATCCCACTGTGCGCACTGGGGGAGAGGCTTCTGAAGGGCCCACACACAACATTTTGGCATCTGGGGGGGGGGGGGGAGCTCAAATTACGCCCCCCATACCCCTCGCTTGGGCCAATACTTTGAAAGGTCTCAGTTCTGTCTTCTTCCTGTTCTCCTCCCATGCTACTGCTCTGCTGCCTACATATGCACCAGCAGCAGACACAATTTTTTACATTCTGGGTCCCAGTGGTGCCCCCCCCCCCTCCGCCCCAGTCTGGCTACCTCCTAGCCTCATAGTAAGGCCCGCCCAGATGCCAGGCCTCCATGGAGCTGCTGGGACTGCCCATGTGCCCAGGCTCTGGGACAAGGGGATGCTCATTTATGGACCATCGCCGAGTGCTAGGAACTGCCCGGTGAGTGAGAGCGGCAGGCAGGGAGGCGCCAGGTGCTTCAGGGACCCGCGGATGAGACCGCACCTAGAATAGAATAGAATAGAATCGAACGGCGGAAGCTCCAGCACCCTCCTTACACCCCCGGTTGCCCGGCCTGGACAGAGGAAGTGCCGCAGATTGTCACATGGCCCTGCTGGGTGTCAGCCCTTTTCCCCCCAGCAGTCAGTGTCTGAGCGTCCTGGGGGTCCATGGCTGGGAACCAGGAGTTGCTGTGATGGGGGATGTGACACTGGTGCCCTGTGGCGCAGTGGGGGTGCTGTCTGCTCTGTGACCCGGGGTTCCCCTGCTCTGTGATGGGAGATTCTCACTGACTCTCCCAAATGTGTATTAACCCAGACACCCAGGCTCAGCCCCACAGGGAGAGACAAAGGAAGGAGGGCGGAGACCAGCACCTGGCTGGGGGGCAGGGCTGGAAGAGAGTTTTAGTTTCTGTCTGGAATCATGGAGGAGGCAGCCTAAGCAAGGGGCTGGGATTTAGGGGCCCAGTCTCCCCCATCTCAAGGGGGGCTGAGGCATCCTAGGCCTAGACCTGTAACCAGATTACATCTGTGCTGTGCTGTATCCTGGAGAAGCAATAAACTCCCTCTATTCTACTGGCTGGTGGAGTCTATTCATGCCATTACGGGGGTGCAGGAGGCAGGGAAACCCCGATGCAGGGCCACAGGCCCATGCTGCCCAGCTGAGCAGGAGACGCTGCCCAGGAGCGGTCCTAGACTAGCTTCCAGCAACTGGTGCCCTAGGTGAACCATGCAATTGGCACCGCCACCTCCAAACCCCTCAACGATATTTCACCACCATTTGGCACCCCATTGCGCCCCATTTAACTTGGTACCCTAGGCCACTGCCTCATTCGTCTATATGGATGGTCTGCCCCGGGCCCCTGCTCTCTGGCCCAGCCCTGAAAAGCTGCCAGCTGCAAACCAACCACTGAAACACAGCCCATGAGTCGCGTTCTGCCTGCACCGGGGTCACAGTCAGAGTGTGAACGGGAAGCGGAGTGTGAGTGTGGAGACAAACGCGAATCACAATCGTGAATCCGCCCTCGCCTCCCCCAGCAGAGCGAGCCCCGAGCGGGGCCAGCTGTAGGCACCAGCAAACCAAGCACCTGCTTGGGGCGGCATATTGCCAGGGGCAGTGTTCCGGCCGCACCTGAGAGACACTGGCCCGAGAACTCCTGACTCTAACCGCCGGACGGGAGCCTCCCCTGTGGCCGCCCAAGGCAATGGGCGGGGCGGCGGAGCGCGGGATGGGCCAGCAGCGAGCCACCCTCTGCAGGCGGGGTGCGTGGGGCAAGTCGCGCTCGCAGCCCCGTTGTGATTGGCTGAGGCGCCATGACATCACGGTTCCGGGGCTGCCTCGCTGCCTTCCCTCCGCACAGGGGAGAAAAGTGCGTCCTCTAGTTAGCTCGAGGGGGCGTCGCGGCGGGGAGCGCTGGCCACGCACCGCTCCAGTCGCCTTCCCGGGGTAGCTGCCGCTGCCCAGCACCCAGGGGCTGCCGAGCGGGAAATGCCCGAGGGAGCAGGGCCGGTCTAGGCACCAGCAAACCAAGCACGTGCTTGGGGCGGCATATTTGCAGGGGCGGCATTCCGGCGAGCCTTACTGCCGGACGCGGGCCTGCCTGTGGCCGCCCAATCAATGCGCAGCGCGGCGGAGGGGAGCGCGGCAGGGAAAGCATTGGGGCAGCGCGGAGACAAAGGGGGAAGGGGAGCGGGGCCATGCAGCAGGATGCCAGAGCCCAACCGCCCCCGCCCCCCTGCAGCCTCCCCCCGGCGGCTGCGCTAGGCGACGACTAAAGTTCACGGAGCGCCTGATGCAGCTGCCGCCGCCCTGGGCAGCGGGGTCCCGGCGGCGGGCGGGGGTCCGTAAGCCGGCAAGGGGGCGCTCCGCATAAGCCCAGCCCGGCCTGGGCGTGAACCATCCGAACGTCTGCGGAGCGGCAGCCGGCGGAGAGAGGTGACCGGGGCGGGGCTGGCATGGAGGCAGGCGCAGCGCGCTCCTGGGGTCCTAGGGGGCGCTGCGGGGGGCAGCCCGGCGGGGAGGCGGGCGAGCGCTGAGCTCCGCCGCTTGTGAGCCGAGCCCGCGGAAGGAGCGTGCACGCCCCGCACCTACCGCCCCCCTCCCCCTCCCCGTCCCCTTATGGCGAACACCAACGAGCTCAGCAGCAGGCAGGGACTGGCAGATGCTCTCCATGGTCTGAGCCGCCTGTCGCCGTACGCGCTCGGACTGCCGCTTGTTGTTGTTGATTTCACCCCCTCCCCCCACCTCTCCACCGGCCTCTTGTCTAATGAGCGCTAGGAGACCTCGGGAGACCCTCCTCCTGCTCCGCGCGGAGCTTGGACCCTGGCGCGCAGCCAGCGCCCCACCCAGCGCTCTGCCTCTCTCCTGCTCCCAGGTGTTTGCCCGGGGCAGCCAGCCAGCACTTCCGCAGCATCCCCGGGAGCCGCTGGCGGCAGAGTCCCCCTGCCCTGGCCTGGCGGTTCCTCCCTCTCCTCTTGCAAGGGTCGGGAGCCCGCGGCGTCCCGCTTCACACCGGGGAACGGTGTTTACAGCTGCAGAGAAAGGGAAGTAGGGGGACCCGAGCCACTTTCACCCCTCCCCCAGGGCGCTCCGACGTTCCCGCGCGGGCTGCTGGGAGCGGACACGAGGGTTTGGTGGGGAGAGGGAAAGGAGACAGAGTTCGGTCAGTGGGGGCAGGTGGGAGAGGGGAGCGGACTGGGTCTGGTCGGGAGCGGGGGATATCGGGTTTGGCTGGGAGGCAAGAGAGGGCACAGAGTGGATTAGGTTGGGTAGAGCGGGGGGGAGGGGCGGACTGGGTCGGTTACTGAGGGTCGGGTTTTCCTGGGTGGGGAAAGAAGGTGGAAACTGGGTTCCGTGAGTGGGTGGAGGGGGGGTTGGGATGTGTGTGGAGAGGAGACAGGACGTAGGCTGCCGGAGGGCGTGGTGGGAGTCAAAGAGCCGCAAGGTGAAAGGGGCGCTTTCTTCCTCCGTGCCTGTCCTGCAGAGGCAGGCCAAGGGGGGGCAGCCGAAAAATTTTTTGCTTGGGGAGGCAAAAAGCCTAGAGCCGGCCCTGCTGGGCAGTGACCAGCCAGTCCCCCGGAGAACTTTCCCCTCCAGCACTAGGGACAATGCATTTCTTGCTTCTTGTAATTTTGGCGGTAGCGGCGTTAGAAGGTATTTTCTTCTTCTGAATAACCGGCAGAGGTGGAAGAATATTAAATTCCCTTATGTTGATAAAAATATTTATAACTTCTCTCTGGTGCAGCTGGTGGAGTCCAGAGGCGATGTGAAGAAGCCCAGAGACTCTCTGCGCCTCTCCTGCAAAGCCTCCTGCTTCACCTTCAGCAGCCACTGGATGAGCTGGTTCTGGCAGGCTCCCGGAAAGGGGCTGGAGTGGGTTTCTGATATTAGCAGGGATGGGAGCATCACACGCTACGCAGACACCCTGAAAGGCCGAGTCACCATCTCCAGGAACAACCCCAACTACCTGCTGCACCTGCAACTGACCAGCCTGAAGCCCCAGGAAACGGCCCCCTATCGCTGTGTGAGATACTCAGAGTATGTCTACACTACAAAGTTAATTCGAACTAACAGCCTTTAGTTCGAATTAAATTTAATAGGGGCTACACATTTAAATCGAACTAGCGGAGCGTTTAATTTGAACTAGGTAAACCATTCTACGAGGAGTAACGCCTAGTTCGAATTAAGTAGTTCAAATTAAGGGCTGTGTAGCCACTTAATTCAAACTAGTTAGAGGCTAGCCCTTCCCAGCTTCCCTGGTGGCCACTCTGGGCCAAACCAGGGAAACTCTTCTGCCCCCCTCCCGGCCCGGAGCCCTTAAAGCACGCGGTCTGGCTCACGGTGCTTGTGCCAGTTGCAAGCCTGCCAGCACCCAGCCAGCAGACCCTGCACTTGGCACGGCATGAGCCACCCACCTGCTGCCACCCAGCCCTCCTTCTCTTCCCAGGACCAGGCTGGCAGCTCCGAGGAGCCTGCCCGGGGCCGCAAGAGGCGGGTGCCCGCCTGGTCTAATGTGGAGATCGTGCACCTCATCGAGGTTTGGGGGGAGGCCTCCAACGTCCACGATCTCCACACTAGACACAGGAATGCTACCGTGTAGGACAGGATAGCTGCCAGCCTGGCCACCAAAGGCCACATGCGAACCCAGGAGCAGGTTTGCATGAAAATTGAGTTGGTCCAGTGAGACCAGCGACCCTGAGCCCTGAGCTTAGAACATAAGTGTGACGTAGTGTGGGTACCTTGATGGTTGCTGTGCTGGGCAGTGGGCTGTGAGTGACCTCCACTGGCTGCTGTCTGCAGCACGGTCCAGCAGGGCAGGGGATGAGTCATTATGCAAAGGGGGCTTCGAACCTGTCTGACCAGTTATCTCCCAGGGAGCGGAACAATGGGAAGAAGGCGGAGTGGAGCCCTGGCTGGGGGCAGGGCTGGAAGTGAGTTAGTTAGGTTTCTGGCTGGGATCATGGAGGAAGCAGCCTAAGCAACAGGCTGGGATTTTAGGGGCCCAGTCTCCCCCATCTCAAGGGGGGCTGAGGCATCCTAGGCCTGCCCTGGAACCAGATTACATCTGTGCTGTGCTGTATCCTGGAGAAGCAATAAACTCCCTCTATTCTACTGGCTGGTGGAGTCTGTCCATGCCATTACGGGGGTGCAGGAGATAGGAAAGCCCCAACGCGCCATCACACTGGTGTCAGGAGCGGGATGCACTGCACCCGGAGGATGGAGCTCCCAGCGGCAAGTGACAAGGCACAATAGAAGCAAGGGCCTTAGAGCCAGACGTACTGGAGACAGAGCGAAGCGGTTCCTGAGAATCGTGGGGCGCAGCAGCACTAGACCGGTGAGTCTGCACCAAGGGGACCAGCGGGGAGATGGCCTACACCCAACTCCTGAAGGCAGAGCTGGTGAAGCTGTGCAGAGAGGGCTTGCCTGTGCGGAGCGCAACCAAGGCCCAGCTGATTGCCCGGCTGGAAGAGAATGACCAGCCACAGGGCTGGGATCCTGTCCCACGTGGAGCACTGGAACCCACCAGAGAGACGGGACAGCCTCCCAGGAGAGCCCTGCAAGCCGTAGTCCGCCCAGGGGAGGGTTCAACCCAGCGGAGCTGCGGCGGCTAGAAATCCAGCTGCAGATGAAGGAATTGGAAGTCCAGGACCGTAGAGAGCAGCGACAGCATGAGCTGGCCATAGCAGAGCGGAGAAGCGGCGGGGCCCCGGCTGCGCTGAGTGCAGATGGGCCCCAAGGGCCGTGGGCGGCCAGACACTTGGAGAAGCTCGTGGTGGCCCAATTGAAGGACATGGGTGACATAGAAGGGTTCCTCAGCAACTTTGAGAGGGCCTGTGGACTGCAACGGGTCCCCCCAGCGGACTGGCTGCAGGAGCTCATCCCCGCACTGAACCAGGAAGCTGCCGGGGTGCTCAATCAGCTGGAGGACCTACAGCCAGGGATTACAACCGAGTCAAGGAGGCCCTGCTGCACAATTTCGGGCTGACCCGAGATGTACAGGAAGAAGTTCCGGAGAGTGCAGAGGGGGCCACGGGAGACCTATGTGGATCTGGCTTCCCGCCTGGCGCAATACTGCCGCAAGTGGGTGTCTGGAGTCGGAGCCCAGACTGCAGAGGAACTGCTCAAGCTGATCATGATGGAGCAGTTCTATGAAGTGTGCACACCCAGCCTGAGGCTGTGGCTCAAGGACCGGAGGCCAGAGAACCCCCAGGAAGCCGGGGGACAGGTGGTTGAGTTCATGGAGAGCCGGTCCGGCTGTGAACGGGAATCGCGCAGAGACCGGATCTCGGCTGAGCGACGGAGAGAGTCATCTACGAGGCAAGCCCAAGAGACAAGTCGTCTGCACCCCAGAGAACCAGCCAGGGCTTGGACAGAGACAGCCCAAAGGGGCCCGCAGGGCCTAACTTGCCATCACTGTGGGCAAAAAGGCCACAAGAGGGCTCAGTGCACCAGGTCTCATGACTGGGACTTTCCAGGGTTAACTGGATGGAGCTGGAGGAAGGGCAGGCTGCCCCAGAGGCAGGGGCTGGCAGGCAAACCCCAGCTCAGAGTGGGGGGAAGGATGCTCAGTGCACCTCCCCTGGGAGGTCTGACCCTCGGGAGGCGGATTTCTCTGTGTACCGGGTGGGGGCAGGACGGCCCCTGCGGAGTGAGTGCCTCGTACCCCTGCAGGTGGATCGTAGGAAGGTGACGGGTTTCTGGGAAATGGGGGCGGAGGTGACGCTGGCCCAATCCGACATAGTGGCCCCAGACCGGGTACTACCCCACACTCAGCTGAACCTGAAAGGCATCGATGGGTCCCCGTTTAAGGTGCCTGTAGCCAGGGTGCATCTGAAATGGGGGGCCAAGGAAGGTCTCAAGGAAGTGGGGGGTGTACCCGCACTTGCCCACGGAAGTGCTGATATGGAATGACCTAGAGGAGTGGCCCCATGAATCCCAGCGGGCTCTAGTCACTGTCCGTAGCCAGAGCCAGCGAGGGGCTGGCAACCTGGATCCAAGGAAGGACTCCCGGCAGGGTCCTGAGGGTCCCTCCCCAGGGGACACAGGATCCGGCGAAGCTGAGACTCCGGACCAAGGCAAAGGTGGGGAGCAGGTCCCAATCCCTGCCCCAGTGGCTGAATTCCAGGCTTAGGTGCAGGCAGACCCCTCCTTGCAGAGGCTGAGGGACCAGGCTGGCCTCCGTGCAGCTCAGCCCCTGGGGAGAGGAGGCTGTGATGGCGCGTTGGGGTTTTCCCGTCTCCTGCACCCCCGTAATGGCATGGACAGACTCCACCAGCCAGTAGAATAGAAGGAGTTTATTGCTTCTCCAGGATACAGCACAGCACAGATGTCATCTGGTTACAGGGCAGGCCTAGGATGCCTCAGCCCCCCTTGAGATGGGGGAGACTGGGACCCTAAATCCCAGCCCCGTTGCCTAGGCTCCTTCCTCCATGATCCCAGACCGAAACTAACTAACTCTCTTCCAGCCCTGCCCCCAGCCAGGGGCGGCATTCCACCCTCCTTTGTTTCTCTCCCTGGGGGGTAGGTGGTCAGACAGGTTTGAAGACCCCTTTGCATAATGACTCATCCCCTGCCCTGCTGGGCTGTGGTGCAGATAGCAGCCAGGGGAGGTCACTCACAGCCCACGACCCAGCACAGCAACCACCCAGGTACACCCGACTATGTCACAGAGGCCAGGAGAGATTCCTGTGGGAGCAAGGATTCCTGTTCCAGGAATGGCTTCCTAGGCCTGCCCTGTAACCAGATGACATCTGTGCTGTGCTGTATCCTGGAGAAGCAATAAACTTCCTCTATTCTACAGGCTGGTGGAGTCTGTCCGTGCCATTACGGGGATGCAGGAGACGGGAAAACCCCAACGCGCTGTCACAATAAGAACATAAGAATGGCCGTACTGCGTCAGACCAAAGGTCCATCTAGCTCAGTAGCCCGTCTGCTGACAGTGGCTAGCACCAGGTACCCCAGAGGGGACGGACCGAAGACAATGACCAAGCGATTTGTCTCGTGCCATCCATCTCCAGCCTTCCACAAACAGAGGCCAGGGACACCATTCCTACCCCCTGGCTGTTAGCACTCCATGGACCCAACCTCCATGAATTTATCTAACTTCTCTTTAAACTCTGTTATAGTTCTAGCCTTCACAGCCTCCTGTGGCAAGGAGTTCCACAGGCTGACTATGTGCTGTGTGAAGAAGAACTTTTGCTTATTAGTTTTAAACCTGCTGCCCATTAATTTCATTTGGTGTCCTCTAGTCCTTATATTATGGGAACTAATGAAGAACTTTTCTTTATTCACCCTCTCCACACCACTCATGCTTTTATAGACCTCTATCATATCCCCCCTCAGTCTCCTCTTTTCTAAGCTGAAAAGTTCCAGTCTCTTTAGCCTCTCTTTATATGGGACCTGTTCCAAACCCCTAATCATTTTAGCTGCCCTTTCTGAACCCTTTCCAAGGCCAAAATATCTTTTTTGAGGTGAGAGACCACATCTGTACACAGTACTGAAGATATAGCATAGTTTTATACCCCTCCTCCTTCTTTCCCTGGCTTCCCCTTCCAGCTCCCTCCTCCCAGGTTTCCACCTCCCCTCTCTCCCCCTGTCTTGTCCACTCTCCCACCTCCTTTTCCCAGTCTCCCCAGAGGTTAACCCCCCCCCCCCTTTGTTAAATAAAGAGAGTTTCTATTTTTGAACACACGGGTCCTTTATTTTTTACATCAGGAAGGGGGGCTAGGGAGGGGTAAATGGAAGGAGGTTAGGGAGGAATGGGACACAAGCCCCCAATGGGGAGGACTGGGGTGGCTCTGTGGGCTTCTCGGGGTGGAAGCTCTCCTGCAGCGCTCCTGGATCCTGACAGCCCCGATTAACCCCCCCCCCCCGGATGGCAGCCTGTGGCAAGTACAGCTGGGCTGATGGCTGAGTGCTGTGATGTGCCAAGTGTGGGCACTCCAAGACAGGACTGCTTTGCTGTCCCTCATCAAGTTAGATAAGCAAGCGGGGAACCCTGAGAACTGTCTGTCCGGGGTTGGGGTCGGGTCCCTTTAAGCACAGCCCTTGGCTAGCCTGAGGCAGCAGCTCCACAGTCTAAGTCCTAACCTGATGCCCTGCCGGCACTGGTTACGGCCAGCCTTAACTTCGGTTCAGGGTCCATTCCATGTGGACATGCTATTTCGAATTAGCAAAATGCTAATTTGAATTAGTTTTTAGGTCTAGATGCACTAATTCGAATTAGCTTAGTTCGAAGTAACTAATTTGAATTAAGTTAGTTCGAATTAGTGCTGTAGTGTAGACATACCCTCAGTGACACAAAACTTGCTGGTGATCATACAAATACCCCGGGCTGCAGAATCTGCTTTTTCCCATTCGCCACAAGGGGGCAGCAGATCCACAAAGAGCTCAGCCTGAGAGCAGTGGACCCAGCTGCCTGCATTGTTGTCAGAGGTGTCAGGAGCCCTGGGAGCAGCCCTGGCAGGTGTCAGCCCTGAGAGCGCTGCCAGCCACTCAAGTCACACAAGGGGCTGACTCCTTATTGGAGCGCCGGGCTGCAGCCAGCAGTCCCTCTCTCCAGCTCCCCATCTCTCCCCCAGCTAGAGAATGGACTGCCAGGGAGATCCAGGCTAGCCCAGCCTCCTAGGAGGCCACCACAAATAGGAGGGATTGCCACCCACTGAAAGAAAGAGGAAGCTGAGCTGAGAGTTCATTCCCATAAATCAGGGTCTTCAACCTTTTACAAGATCACTTTTCGAATTTAAATGAATTTAAATGCAATCCAGGCTCTACCTCAAACTCAAATACCCCTGCCCCGCCTCCTTTATGCCCCTTCACTGAGGCCCCACCCTTGCTCACTCCATCCTCCTCCCCTCCTCCTCCTCCTTTTCACCAGACAGAGGCAGAGGGTTGGGGCAAATGCAGATCTTGGGCTTTTGATTTTGAGATGGGTTCTGAGCTAAGCCTGGGGTAGGGAGTTGAGCTGCAGGAGGGGATTCATGACTGGGGCAGTTGTTCCGAGCTGGCTCCAGCTGGACACTGCTGACCACAGGTGGCTCTGGGATGGTGGTGCAGTGGGGCTAAGGCAGGCTCACCCCTGCCCTGGCCCTGAACCACTCTCAAAAGCAGCCAGCAAACTCTATCCCAAACCCTGTTGTACCCCCTTCCATTCTGTGGAGATAGGATACAGGGAGGTTGGGGACATCGGCACACCCTCTGCTCTCCTCCTGCCCTGCACAGCAAACAGAAGACTCGAGGGAGGCTGGCAGCTCCAAGGCAAAGGGTGGGAGATGTGCAGCAGGGGACAAAGGGGCAGATGAAGTGCTGCTCTTGATAGACTTTTGGCCAAACCAGTCAGGATCCCCTGTCAGAGGCTCCAAGATCTACCAGTAGATCCCAATGTCCTGCTTGCTGATCAGGGAAACCCCAAAGTCACACTGATACAGAGTTGGAGGAATGGTCAGAAGGATCCCCATGCTGCATCCCTTTTTACCGGCATTGCACACCACCCAGGCTGTACAGGTCCAACTCCTGCACATCCGGAGACGAGGAGAGTCATATGCTGCCTGATCTGCAGAGGTGTGCACTCTCAGTGTCCTGGGCACTGCAAATGAGGGAGTCAGGGCTTGTGACTCTTTTCACTGCCCAGCACTTTCAGTCAGAGCAACTTCTGGCCAGGCCAGTCCCAGCAAGTCTTCACCAGCCCCAGGGACAATTAATTCATTTTTGCTCCTTGAATAAGCCTTTGCCTTTATCAGCTTTTTGGAAGGCTATTCTTCTTTTGGGAATAAAAGGTGCAGAGGTGGAAGAACCACTGAGATTCCCAGGATCTTCTGTTGATACCAATATTTATAACCTGTCTTTATTCGCAGGTGTCCTGTCCCACGTGTTGGTGGAGTCTGGAGGGCTGCTTATTCCCAAAGAATGCCTGGAGAATTCAAACCTCTCTCCTTCAGAGACCAGCTCTTACTTGGAGAAAGAGAGCTTCAGAGTCTGGACAAACCACTCGCCACCCTGACAGTGACACAGAACATGGCCAACCTCAGTTTTCTTAAATGTTTGAGTTGTTCAGGGTCTTTCAACCTCTCACAGTGACAGCACAGCAAATTGATCTACAGAATCACTGCAGGAGATGGTTTTGTAGTGAGGTGACACATATAATCTAGCAGGAAGATGATCTTTCTCTAGGAGTGAAATCTCTGATGGTTCTCTTTTGGCCCTGCAGGTTACCCCAGATGTAACTGGGACTTTTCCTGCCTGGCTCTTAAGCAGGAACCTTTGCATGTTAGGACAACGTGAAACCTCCAGGTGCAGAAATGCTGTAGAGGACTCAGGGCTTTAGACACTCCACATTTTCCTGAAGTGCTGGGAGCCAAAGGGACCAAGAATTTAACTCAGACAATCCTCACAAATGCTGGAAGAGCTTCTGTTTGCCTGCCCCATCAGGAGACAAATTACCCAACAATTCAGCTTTTCCAGAGACAGTTCCATGCCCCACTTAGGACACATCCCAGTGTGCAGGAACAGCAGGCTTGTCAAAGTCTGGGTTTACCAACACTGGGGCCTTGACCAGGGCTTCCTTCAGTGCACAGAGAGCCCTCTGGCACTGCTCCGTCCAGACCACCCTGTCTGGCCTCCCCTTCCTGCACAGCTCTGTGATCGGGGCAGCGATGGAGCTGAAGTTGGGCACAAACCTCCGGTAGTACCCCGCCAACCCAATGAAAGCCTGGACCTGCTTCTTGGTCTGGGGTACAGGCCAGTCTCTGACGGCCTCCACTTTGGCCGGCTCTGGCTTCAAGCAGCCGCTCCCCACCTTATGGCCCAGGTAGGACACTTCGGCCATTCCAACCTTGCACTTCCCGGCCTTTATGGTCAGCCCAGCCTCCCCTCAGCCGATCTAGTACCCTGAATGGGGAGCAGCGCACTGGGGGGTGAGTGCCCATCACCACCCGGTGGACAGCCAGGTTGGTGAGACCAGGCTTGTCGGAGAACAGCTGCTGGTGGGAGCACAGCACCTCTTGGATCTCGGCCTGCTGGGCCGGGGTGTGTTGGTCCGAAAGAGAAATTGACTCCAGCGAAGAGTCCTCTCCGGTCCCAGGGAACAGGCCTACCAAGGGATCCTCCCCCCTGCTCCTCCCAGGGCTTACACACGGCCAGCACCAAGTTCTCCCTGTCCCCGTACGGCTTCGTCATGTTCACGTGATACACCCGCTGGCCACGTGTCCGGCCCGTCAGCTGCACCACGTAGTTCACCTCGTTCAGCTGCTTAACAACCTTGAAGGGGCCGTCCCAGGTGGCTTGCAGCCTGTTCTTCCGCACGGGAATTAGGACCATCACCTGGTCCCCGGTAGCGTAGGCACGGGCCCGTGCATTGCGGTCGTACCAGACCTTCTGCTTCCTCTGGGCTCTGCTCAGGTTCTCTCTGGCCAGGCCCATGAGCTTGGAAAGGCTTTCCTGGAACGTCAGGACATAGTCCACTAGAGGCTCCCCCTCCGGGGAGACCTTCCCCTCCCACTCGTCCCTCAGTAAGTCCAGGGGGCCCCTCACTCGCCTCCCATATAACTGCTCGAATGGTGAGAACCCCGTGGACTCCTGGGGCACCTCCCTGTAGGCAAACAGCAGGTGATGTAGGTACTTGTCCCAGTCCTGCAGGTGTTTGTGCATAAAGGTCCTTAGCATCTGCTTCAGAGTCCCATTGAACCTCTCCACCAACCCGTTGGTCTGGGGGTGATACTCCGAGGCCCAGGTGTGCTGGACCCCACACTTCTCCCACAAGCACCGGAGCAGGGCCAACATGAAGTTGGATCCTGGTCCGTGAGAACCTCCTGGGGAACCCCACCCTGCTGAAAATGGTCAGCAGTGTGTCTGCCAACCGTGTCTGCCTCAATAGAGGTAGGGCCACGGCCTCGGGGTAGCGGGTGGCAAAGTCCACCACCACCAGGATGTATTTCTTCCCCGTCCGGGTCGCTCTGTTGAAGGGCCGCACAATATCCATCGCCACCTTCTGGAAAGGCTCCTCTATGATGGGCAGGGGTCTCAACGCAGCTTTCTTCCTATCTTGGGCCTTCCCCACCTGTTGGCAGGAGTCGCAGGACCGGCAGTACCGCTGCACGGCAGCAAATATCCCCGGCCAGTAGAAGTTTTGGAGCAGCCTCAGCCACGTGCGCCGGATCCCCTGGTGTCCCGAGAACGGGATGTCATGGGCCAGGTATAGCAGCTTGCGGCGATACCTTTGCGGGACCACCAGCTGCCGCTGGAGCCCCCACTCCCCTACCTTCCCGGGGGGAAGCCATTCCCGGTACAGAAATCCCCTCTCCCACCGAACTTCTCCTGGCAATCTCCCTAGGGGCTGAGCTGCGCCCAGGTCGGCCCGGTCCCTCAGGGCCTGCAAGGAGGGATCCGCCAGCACCTCTGCCTGGAATTCAGCGGCTGGGGCTGGGACAGGGGCGTGTTTCCCCCCACTGCCTAGGTCCGACTCCATGTCTGTTGGGACGGGGCCCTGGGCCCCCTCTTGGGGAACCTCCTCGAGTTCCGGGCTGCCAGTCCCTTGCTGGCTCTGGCTGTGGGTGGTGACCAGGGTCCTGTGGGGTCCGTCTGGCCACTCCTCTAGGTCACCCCCCATCAGCACCTCGGTGGGCAAGTGCGGGTGCACCCCCACTTCCTTGGAGCCCTCCTTGGCTTCCCATTTCAGATGCACCCTGGCTACGGGTACCTTAAATGGGGTGCCGTCTATTCCCCTTAGGGTCAACTGAGTGTTGGGCAGCATACGGTCTGGGGCCACTAAGTTGGGTCGGGCCAGCGTCACCTCCACCCCTGTGTCCCAGAAACCTGTCACCTTCCTACCGTCCACCTCCAGGGGTACGAGGCAGTCGCTCCGCAGAGGTCGCCCTGCCCCCACCCGGTACACGGAGGAATCCTCCTCCAGAGGGTCAGACCTTCCAGGGGAGGCGCACTGAGCATCCTTCCCCCCACTCTGAGCTGAGGTTTGCCTGCCAGCCCCTGCCTCTGGGGCAGCCTGCCCTTCCTCCAGCCCCAGCCAGTTAACCCTGGAAAGTCCCAGGTCATGGGACCTGTTCTTGTGCCTGGTGCACTGATCCCTCTTGTGGCCTCGTTGCCCACAGCTATGGCAAGTTAGGTTCTGCAGGCCCTTTTGGGTCGGCTCCGCCCGGGCCCTGGCTGGTTTTCTGGGGCACCGATGAGTGGTCCTGGTCCCTGGGGCTCGCCTCGGAGGTGCCTCTCTCCGCCGCTCAGCCGAGAACCGGTCTCTGAGCGATTCCCTTTCCCTCCGGGACTCCCGTTCACACCTGGACCGGGTCTCTGTGAACTCATCCGCCAGCCTCCCAGCTTCCTGGGGGTTCTCCGGACTTCGGTCTTTGAGCCACAGCCTCAGACTGGGTGTGCATGCTTTATAGAACTGCTCCATCACGATCAGCTTGAGCAGTTCCTCTGAGGTCTGGGCTCCAACTCCAGACACCCACTTGCGGCAGTATTGCGCCTGGCGGGAGGCCATATCCACATAGGTCTCCCGTGGCCCCCTCTGCATGCCCCGGAACTTCTTCCTGTACATCTCGGGGGTCAGCCCGAACTTGTGCAGCAGGGCCTCCTTGACTCAGTTGTAATCCCCTGGCTGTAGGTCTTCCAGCTGATTGAGCCTCCTGGTTCAGTGCGGGGATGAGCTCCTGCAGCCAGTCAGCTGGGGGAACCTGTTGCAGTCCACAGGCCCTCTCAAAGGAGCTGAGGAACCCGTCTATGTTGCCCATGTCCTTCAACTGGGCCACCACGAGCTTCTCCAAGCATCTGGCCGCCCCGGGCCCTTGGGGCCCATCCGCGCTCGGCGCAGCTGGGGCCCTGCCACTTCTCCGCTCTGCCATGGCCAGCTCATGCTGTCGCTGCTCTCTACGGTCCTGGACTTCCAATTCCTTCATCTGCAGCTGGATTTCTAGCCGCCGCAGCTCCGAGGTTGGACCCTTCCCTGGGCGGACTACTGCTTGCAGTGCTCCCCGGGGAGGCAGTCCGGTCTCTTCGGCGGCCTCCAGCACTCCGCCCCCTCTCAGAGCCTGACACGCTCCCAGGGGGGGTCTGGCTGCTCCCCACTGGGACAGGATCCCAGCCCTGTGGCTGGTCATTCTCTTCCAGCCAGGCAATCAGCTGGGCCTTGGTTGCGCTCCGCACAGGCAAGCCCCTCTCTCTGCACAGCTTCACCAGCTCTGCCTTCAGGAGTTGGGTGTAGGCTATCTCCCCGCTGGTCCCCTCGGTGCAGACTCACCAGTCTAGTGCTGCTGCACCCCACAATTCTCAGGAACCGCTTCGCTCTGTTTCCAGCACGCCTGGTTCCACGGCTCTTGCTTCTATTGTGTCTTGTCACTCGCCGCTGGATGCTCCATCCACGGGGTGCAGTGCATCCCAACCCTGACACCAGTGTGACTACGCGTCGGGGTCCCCTGACTCCTGCACCCCCGTCATGGCATGAACAGACTCCACCAGGTAGTAGAATAGAGGGAGTTTATTGCTTCTCCAGGATACAGCACAGCACAGATGTCATCGGGTTACAGGGCAGGCCTAGGATGCCTCAGCCCCCCTTGAGATGGGGGAGACTGGGCCCCTAAATCCCAGCCCCGGCTTAGGCTGGTTCCTCCATGATCCCAGACAGAAAACTAAAAAAACCACTCACTTCCAGCCCTGCCCCCTGTGACGTAGTGGGAGTATCTGGCTAGTTCCTATGCTGGCTCTGTGGTAATCCCCAATGGCTGCCATCGGTACCACAGCCCAGAAGGATGAGTCATTATGCAAAGAGGGTCTCTCAACCTGTCTGACCAGCTACCCCCCAAGGAGAGAGACAAAGGAAGGGGGAATGCTGCCCTGGCTGGGGGCAGGGCTGGAAGAGTGGGGTTAGTTTCTGTCTGGGATCATGGAGGAACCAGCCTAAGCCAGGGGCTGAGATTTAGGGGCCCAATCTCCCCCATCGAAAGGGGGGCGGAGGCATCCTAGACCTGCCCTGTAACCAGATTACATCGGTGCTGTGCTGTGCTGTGCTGTATCCTGTATCCTGTATCCTGGAGAAGGAATAAACTCCCTCCATTCTACGGGCTGGTGGAGTCTGTTCGTGCCATTACGGGGGTGCAGGAGTCAGGGGACCCCAACGCGTCGTCACACTGGTGTCAGAAGTGGGATGCACTGCACCCCGTGGATGGAGCATCCAGCGGCAAGCGACAAGGTGCAGTAGAAGCAAGAGCTGTGGAACCAGGCGTGCTGGAAACAGAGCGAAGCGGTTCCTGAGAATCGTGGGGCGCAGCAGCACTAGACTGGTGAGTCTGCACCGAGGGGACCAGCGGGGAGATGGCCTACACCCAACTCCTGAAGGCAGAGCTGGTGAAGCTGTGCAGAGAGAGGGGCTTGCCTGTGCGGAGCACAACCAAGGCCCAGCTGATTGCCCGGCTGGAAGAGAATGACCAGCCACAGGGCTGGGATCCTGTCCCCGTGGGAGCAGCCAGACCCCCTGGGGCGTGTCAGGCTCGGAGAGGGGCGGAGCGCTGGAGGCCGCCGAAGAGACCGGACTGCCTCCCAGGAAGCCCTGCAAGCCGTAGTCCGGCTAGGGCAGGGGCCAGCCCAGTGGAGCTGCGGCGGCTAGAAATCCAGCTGCAGATGAAGGTGGAAGTCCAGGACCGTAGAGAGCAGCGGCAGCATGAGCTGGCCATGGCAGAGCGGAGAAGCGGCGGGGCCCCGGCTGCGCCGAGTGCGGACGGGCCCCAAGGGCCCAGGGCGGCCAGACGCTTGGAGAAGCTCGTGGTGGCCCAATTGAAGGACATGGGAGACATAGACGGGTTCCTCAGCTCCTTTGAGAGGGCCTGTGGACTGCAACGGGTCCCCCCAGCTGACTGGCTGCAGGAGCTCATCCCCACACTGAACCAGGAGGCTGCCGGGGTGCTCAATCAGCTGGAGGACCTACAGCCAGGGGATTACAACCGAGTCAAGGACGCCCTGCTGCACAAGTTCGGGCTGACCCCCGAGATGTACAGGAAGAAGTTCCGGGGCATGCAGAGGGAGCCACGGGAGACCTATGTGGACCTGGCCTCCCGCCTGGCGCAATACTGCCGCAAGTGGGTGTCTGGAGTTGGAGCCCAGACTGCAGAGGGGCTGCTCAAGCTGTTCATGATGGAGCAGTTCTATGAAGCGTGCCCACCCAGACTGAGGCTGTGGCTCAAGGACCGAAGACCAGAGACCCCCCAGGAGGCCGGGAGACTGGCAGATGAGTTCACGGAGAGCCGGTCCGGGTGTGAGCAGGAGTCCCGGAGAGAAAGGGAATCGCACAGAGACCGGATGTCGGCTGAGCGACGGAGGAGTCAACTACGAGGCGAGCCCAAGGAACAGGTCGTCTGTGCCCCAGAGAACCAGCCAGGGCCTGGACAGAGACAGCCCAAAGCCTAACTGCCATCGCTGTGGGCAAAAAGGCCACAAGAGGGCTCAGTGCACCAGGACCCATGACCTGGGACTTTCCAGGGTTAACTGGCTGGGGCTGGAGGAAGGGCAGGCTGCCCCAGAGGCAGGGGCTGGCAGGCAAACCTCAGCTCAGAGTCGGGGGAAGGATGCTCAGTGCACCCCCAGGGGAGGTCTGACCCTCGGGAGGTGGATTTCTCCGTGTACCGGGTGGGGGCAGGACGGCCCCTGCGGAGCGAGTGCCTCATACCCCTGGAGGTGGATGGTAGGAAGGTGACAGGTTTCTGGGACACGGGGGCGGAGGTGACGCTGGCCCGATCTGACATAGTGGCCCCAGACCGGATACTACCCCACACGCAGCTGACCTAAAGGGCATAGACGGGTCCCCGTTTAAGGTGCCTGTAGCCAGGGTGCATCTGAAATGGGGGCCAAGGAAGGTCTCAAGGAAGTGGGGTGCACCCGCACTTGCTCACCGGAGGTGCTAATGGGGAATGACCTGGAGGAGTGGCCCCAGGAATCCCAGCGGGCTCTAGTCACTGCCCAGGAACCAGAGCCAGCGAGGGCTGGCAACCTGGATCCAGGGAAGGACTCCTGGCAGGGTCCCCAGGGTCCCATCACCGTGGACACGGGGTCCAGCCAAGCGGGGACCCCGGACCTAGACAAAGGTGGGGAACAGGTCCCGATCCCTGCCCCAGCGGCTGAATTCCAGGCTGAGGTGCAGGCAGACCCCTCCTTGCAGAGGCTGAGGGACGAGGCTGGCCTCCGGGCAGCTCAGCCCCTGGGGAGAGGAGGCCAGGAGAGATTCCTGTGGGAACGGGGATTCCTGTTCCGGGAATGGCTTCCCCCCAGGAAGGTGAGGGCATGGGGGGTCCAGCGGCAGCTGGTCGTCCCCCAAAAGTATCACCTCAAGCTGCTGTTTTTGGCCCATAATGTCCCCTTTGCGGGCCACCGGGGGATCCGGAGCACCCGGCTGAGGCTGCTCCAACACTTCTACTGGCAGGAATATTCGCAGCCGTGCAGTGCGGCACGGCCGGTCCTGCGACTCCTGCCAGAGGGGCGGGAAGGCCCAAGACGGGAGGAAAGCTGCTCAGGACCCCTACCCTGTATAGAGGAGCCTCTGGGCTTGCTGAGAGAGTTATGGGAGGGGAAGACCTTCCGGGACGGAGCGTCGGGGGTGGAGGCCGCTCTGGCTGTCCAGAGGAGGCTTGCTGGGCTCATGGCCCCGGCCCGAGAGACCCTGGCCAGAGATCAAGGCCAGCGGAAGGGTGGGTGCGACCACCGAGGACAGGCCTGTGCCAGTCGCCCTGGAGCGATGCGGCGAGTGGACAGAGGGAAGCCAATTCATGTGGGGCCTTGCCACGGCCGGCCCGAGTCAAGGGGAGCACCCATGTCCCCAGGGCGGGTTCCCACGCAGAGGACCCGAACTTCCCTAGGTCACGAGCGGAGGGTCCCCTGACTCCTGCACCCCCGTAATGGCACGAACAGACTCCACCAGCCCGTAGAATGGAGGGAGTTTATTCCTTCTCCAGGATACAGGATACAGGATACAGCACAGCACAGCACAGCACCGATGTAATCTGGTTACAGGGCAGGTCTAGGATGCCTCGCCCTTTCGATGGGGAGATTGGGCCCCTAAATCTCAGCCCCTGGCTTAGGCTGGTTCCTCCATGATCCCAGACAGAAACTAACCCCACTCTTCCAGCCCTGCCCCAGCCAGGCAGCATTCCCCTTCCTTTGTCTCTCTCCTGGGGTAGCTGGTCAGACAGGTTGAGAGACCTCTTTGCATAATGACTCATCCTTCTGGGCTGTGGTACCGATGGCAGCCATTGGGGATTACCACAGAGCCAGCATAGGAACTAGCCAGATACTCCCACTACGTCACACCCCCATCCAGGGCTTCACTCCCCTTCTTCCCATTGTTCCGCTCCCTGGGAGATACTGGTCAGACAGGTTTGAAGCCCCCTTTGCATAATGACTCATCCTCTGCCCTGCTGAGCCGTGCTGCAGCCAGCAGCCAGTGGAGGTAACTCACACTACGTCACACCTGGATCCAGGGAAGGACTCCCGGCAGAGTCCTCAGGGTCTCATCCCAGTAGACACGGGGTCCAGCCAGGCTGGGACGCCGGACCTAGGCAAGGGCGGGGAACAGGTCCTGAGCCCTGTCCCAGCGGCTGAATTCCAGGCTGAGGTGCAGGCAGACCCCTCCTTGCAGAGGCTGAGGGACCAGGCTGGCCTCCGGGCAGCTCAGGCCCTAGGGAGAGGTGGCCAGGAGAGTTTCCTGTGGGAGCGGGGATTCCTGTTCTGGGAATGACGTCCCCCCAGGAAGGTGAGGGCATGGGGGGTTCAGCGGCAGCTGGTCGTCCCCCAAAAGCATCGCCTCAAGCTGCTGTATTTGGCCCACGACATCCCCATGGCAGGCCACCAGGGGATCCGGAGCACTCGGCTGAGGCTGCTCCAACACTTCTATTGGCTGGGGATATTTGCAGCCGTGCAGCAGTACTGCCGGTCCTGCAACTCTTGCCAGAGGGGCGGAAAGGCCCAAGACAGGAGGAAAACTGCTTGGGAACCCCTACCCCGTATGGAGGAGTCTCTGGGCTTGCTGAGAGAGTTATGGGAGGGGAAGACCCCCCTGGATGGAGCGTCGGGAGTGGAAGCCACCCTGGCTGTCCAGAGAAGGCTCGCTGGGCTCATTGCCCCGGCCCGAAAGACCCTGGCCAGAGATCAAGGCCAGCGGAAAGGTGGGTGCGACCACAGAGGACAGACCTGTGCCAGTCGCCCTGGAGCGGTGCGGCGAGTGGACAGAGGGAAGCCAATTCATGTGGGGCCTTGCCACGACCGGCCCGAGTCAAGGGTTCCCACGCAGAGGACCTGAACTTCCCTAGGTCATGAGAGGAGTGACCCTGCTCAGTTCGCTGTCGGAGGGGGGAGAACTGTGATGTAGTGTTGGGACCTTGCTGGGGCTGTGGGCGACCTCTGCTGTCTGTAGCACAACCCAGCAGGGCAGGGGGGGAGTCATTATGCAAAGGGGGCTCCAAACCTGTCTGACCACCTACCCCCCAGGGAGAGAAACAAAGGAAGGTGGAATGCCCCCTAGCTGGGGCAGGGCTGGAAGAGTTAGTTAGTTTCTGTCTGGGAGCATGGAGGAGACAGCCTAGGAAGGAGCTGGGGAGTGGGCTGGGATTGTAGGGCCCAGCCACCCCCCATCTCCAAGGGGGGCACTGAGGCCTCTTAGCTGCACTTCCTGTAACCAGATGACAGATGCTGCGCTGTATCCTGGAGAAGCAATAAACTTCCTCTATTCTACTGGCTGGTGGAGTCTGTTTGTGCCATTACAGGGGTGCAGGAAACGGGGGAACCCCAGCGCGTCGTCACACCACCTGCTCCATTGCTGACCTGGCTCTCCTCCCCCTTGACCCCACGGGGACCTCCAAGCTACCACTAATCAGCGCATCGACGCGCCTTGGCCCAGACAGCAGCTCAGCCCGACAGCAGGCAGCGCCTGGACTGCGAGACGCGACCCGCCTCAGCCCCTGCGGCTCACGGGAGGGTCTGGGCCGCCTCACGTGGGCAGGGGCCTCCCAGCTCCCCCTTTAAGCGCCGCTTGTCAGTTCTAAGCTTTGGCCACATGGTGCAAGACCGGACCGTGAGATCCCCGGGGCTGAGCCCCATGCGCCGCGGGACACAGACTCGCATCCAGGCCCTTGTGGAGCCCGGAGGCCTTAGACAGAGCAAAGCGTTTCAGCCCGCGGGAGGCTACTCGGATCCCGAGGGCAGGGAACAAGATGCCACCAGGGCAATGGCGGGGAGCGGTCGGTGACACTTGCCCCGAGGATCCCACCTGGCGATCCGCTCCAGTGCCACAGAGCCGGATGTCCCTGTTCCGCCTGCCCTTAGTGCAGGGCCGGCTCTAAGAACCAGGAAAGCAAGACCCCAGTCCAACTCCACTCATGCCTCGGTCAAAAAAGGGGGGGGGCGGCCAAATTTTTGTTTGCTTGGGGTGGCAAAAAACCTAGAGCGGGCCCTGCCTCCAGATCCCATGGGCAGAGTTGCGGGGCTCTCTAACAAGTGCAGCGCAGTCCCCAGGAGAGCCCCACAGCTCTCTGGCTCCCTGCCCCTGGCCAGATTGGAGGCAGGAGCACAAGCCACGGGAATCGCTCCCCCGTATCTAGCAAAATCTCCTGTAGTGAAAGTGCCGCGTGTTTCTCAGCAGGTGGCGCTGTTGCTATAAGGGGACGGACTAGCCCAGAGAAGAACCCCCTGCCCGTACATAGATCAATGCTCTCCCAAAAGGGCTTTGGGAGCCAGACCATTGGCTCCCATATCACGTGACAACAGCCAGGCTCTCTCTCAATCCCTGTGTGAGGAAACACAGTCACTGCCGGGTTCACCCCCCCCGCCCATGGCGCCGAAAGTGTCAGGAGGATCCCAGCGCCCTGTCCCTGGTGCTGCACAGACACCCGGGCCGGGTCAGTCTGACTCCTGCATCCGGAGCCCTGGGGCGAGTCAAGCACATCCCTCGCAGGAGCAGGGCAGGGCATTTATAAGGAGAGGGGTATGCAAATGAGGGAGTCAGCGCCCTGTTTAAATCTGTCCCTTCCCCTGCCCAGGCTGCACCCGAAGGGACAATCCGAAGCGCCCGGAGAACTTTCCCCGCCAGCGCCAGGAAACATGAAATTTTTGCTCCTTCTGTGTTTCGCTGTAGCGGCTTGGGAAGGTATTTCTTCCTCTGACTAACGGCAGAAGAATATTAAATTCTGCGTGGATACCAATACTGATAACTTGTTTGTGTTCCCAGGTGCCCGGTCCCAGATCACCTTGGTGGAGTCCGGAGGGGATGTGAAGAAGCCCGGAGACTCTCTGCGCCTCTCCTGCAAAGCCTCCGGATTCACCTTCAGTAGCTACGGATGGGCTGGGTCCGGCAGGCTCCCGGGAAGGGACTGGAGTGGGTCGCCAGCATTTATAGCTCTAGCACATAATACAGCGACGCGGTTAAAGGGCGATTCACCATCTCCAGAGACAACTCCAACAACCTGCTGTACCTGCAAATGACCGGCCTGAAGCCCGAGGACACCGCCCGCTATTACTGTGCGAAAGACACAGTGAGGGGAATCCCGAGAGGCTGATACAAAAACTCAAGCTGCAGAATCGCTCCCCTGCGTCGCGCGGGGGCAGCACTTTCACAGGGAATCCCGCGCCCGGCCCAGCAACGGGTTCTACACCCAACAGTGTAAACAGAATCTCTCTCACTAGGCCCCAGGTCTCTACATCCATCCATGACCCTGTGTCCATGAACCCCGGGGTTTCCTGACTATTCAGGTTTCAGTGAGGCCAGTCTCAGACACGGCGGTAAAAACGCGCAGCTTGGAAGAGCCAGACGTGGGGATTGGTTGCTCGAGGTGCAGTAACTAGAACCTGGATTTCCCAAGGTGCCTCCTTGCGGGGGCCCAACATCCCCACGTCCACCTCAGCCGCAGGGTGAGGGGAGAAAAACAGGAGAAACAAAAGCAGCTGCCTGGGCCTCTGGGGGCTGAACATTTCTGCACTTTGCTGGGCACCGGGCACTGATGCTCTGGACGGTCCTTCAAAACTCCCCCAGGGCCTCTGAAGGCCCCCCCCTTTTGCCTTCCCTGCCTGGTTCCTCCGCCCCCTCGGCCAGAGCTCCCTGCAGACCTGTGCCAGGCTCCCCGATCGGCTTCCTCCTTCTATTCCCAGCCTGGCTCCCCCCACTCCGCTCCCAGCCGGATCCCCTTCCCCCACACTCCCATGGTTTGAAGACTGCAGCGGTTGCTGCCATGACCTCCCCCCTGGTTCTGCCTTCCCAGAGTGCCTGGGGGCTGCTCTCCCCACTCGCTCTCTGACCGCTCAGGGCCCTTCCTGCCCCGGCACTGACCAGCGGGTGCACCCGAGCCAGGCAGAGCCGCTCTGCAGCCTGCGGCGGGCGCTGGGACTCGGCAGGGGGCATCTAGGAGCGGGCAGCCCGCCCGGGCCTTATGAGAGAGCCCGGGTCTCCCAGGACCGCTACTACGGCACCGGCCAGAGGAGCCAGGACCCTTTGCATCGTCCAGGGCCTTCGGAGCCAGGATCGAATTGACCGTCTGCGGGATCCAGGAGCCTCTTTAAACCCCCAGGCCTGGAGCTACAATTCCCACCCAATCTGCACAGAGAGGAGAAATGTTCCCACCTACGTGTGCGCTGAGCTGAGCGACCCGGCCTCTCTGGGGTGTAAAGGGGAGACGTGAGCCCGAGGGGGCATCGCCCTGTACTGAGCGCTCAGCCCCTGTCCTCTCTTATCACCTCCCTGGGGCAACGTCATGCAAATTCATGCCTGGGGTTCCTGGTTAAGTACCAGACCCTGGTTTTAGGAGCCTCAGTCTCCGCCCAGAGACAGACCTGCCCGGCCCTGCCCGCTGGGGAGAATCTCTCAAAGGAAAATGAGAATGGAATTTCTTCTGCTTTTCCTTTCCTTGTTCTCTGCCCCCAGCTGTGAGTGTCCGCGGGCAGCGGGGGAGTCAGGGACACACAGAGAGACGTTCGGTGCCTAATTCTTCCGTCGCTTTGTTTCGCTTTCCCCAGGTGTCCTCGCTCAGGTGCGGTTGGTCCAGTCTGGCCCTGGCGTGGTGAAGCCGGGAGAGACCCTCACCCTGAGCTGCACCGTGACCGGGTTCTCCATCAGCGCTCGATATGCCAACTGGCACTGGATCCGGAAACCCACTGGGACAGGGCTGGAGTGGGTGGGGCGGGTGCATCCATATGATGGCAGCACAAGCAACGCCCAGTCTCTCCAGAGCCGAGTCACCATCTCTGCAGACACCGCCAGGAACCAGGTCTCGCTGCAGCTCCGCTCGCTGACAGCTGCGGACAGCGCCCCTATTACTGCGCCAAAGAGTCCCACAGTGACACGGAGCAACGCAGGGCCTGGCACGAAAAGGAGAAGCGGTTCCCATGCAGACATGCGAGGCACTGAATGCCTCAGGGGCTTTGCGGGCAGCGACACGGGGCGGAGCCGGGCCACCCACAGGAAGGGGATTTCCCAGCGCCTACACGCCTGCTAAGGCTGCAGATCTTGGGGTGGGGGCGGATTCCCGTTCTCCTTCCCTGTCTGGGAGGTCGCGTCCCAGGCTGGGATCCCCTTGTGTAGACTCAGCTCACCCCCTGGCCCCTTTCCCATTCATTCTGGTCAACCACATTCAAATCCCCGCCCGGCGGGGTCCCCTTTTAATACCAGCCCCTAGTTCTAGGAGCCTCAGTCTCCCCCCAGACACAGACCTGCCCGGGCCTGGCTGCTGGGCACAGTTTGCACCTTCACTGAGGATGAAGCTGCTGCTGATTTTCCTCTTCGTGCTGGAGTCCCTTTCAGCACGTGGCTATTGGGGATGTGACTGGAGGGATCCTTGTTGCACTGTCTGTAGAAGAGGAGATATCCCAGGTAGCCTAAGGGAATGAGTTGCTCCTATCGCAATGCAATTCAGTGGCAGTTGGGTGCCTCACTCCTTTAGGCCCGTTTTAGGGTGAGTCATTTTCACATGTTTCCTGCTCCCAGGGGACAAGGCCTGGCTCCCTCCGTCATTTCTGTGTTTCCTCCCAGGTGCCCTCTCCCAAGTGCAGCTGCGGGAAACGAGCCCGGGAGCGGCGAAGCCCGGGGAGTCCCTGCCACTCACTTGCACCATCTCCGGAGACTCAGTTTCCAGCGCCAGCGCCGCCTGGGACTAGCTCAGGCAGCCCGCGGGGAAGGGGCTGGAATGGGCGGGGCGCACGTGGTACAGGTCGGAGTCACTGTCTCTGCAGACACCGCCAGGAACCAACTCTCGCTGCAGCTCCGCGCGCTGACAGCTGCAGACAGCGCCCCCTAGTGCTGCGCCGGAGACACAGTGACACAGGACAGAGCTGGGCCTGCACTAACAGGGGGAAGCGGGTTTTCTACAGTGAGGAGACACTGGGGACTGGGTCATTGGTCACACGCGGAGGTGGTGGAGGGGGGCTCTTGCTGTGACTCTCCGGTGCCTTTTCCCGGGGTTATTGTTCACAGAGTTCCCGTGTCTCTGCCTGGCTCAGGGCCCAACTGGCCTGACATGCCCATGAGAATGGCCTGGCTCAGAGACCCGTGAACGTTCCCAGTCCCCTCACAGCCGGGCAAGGCACCGCCTCTGCGCCCCCTCTTGTGACACAAGGAGGTCACGTGTCGCCCCACGGAGTGGGCTAGATTCCCCCCTTTGCCTTGTGCAGGCTGGTTCGATCCAAGCATCCCTCCCCCCCGCCCTGAGTGGTACGAGGGGTCGGGGTGTCCTTGTGTCGTCTCCAGCGGGTGCGATTACGCCAGGACCTTGTACCGGGGTGTTCTGGCACCAACGCACCTATGGGAGTTGGACGCCTCGGTGCTTCAGAAAACCCCGCGATGCACCTGGGCGAAGGCGCCTTGACCCGGGTGACAAAAGGAAGTCTGGGCCAGAGCAGGGAACCGAGCCTGGTCGTGCAGGGTAACAGGTTAGCGCCCTGAGAGATCCTGGCTTGCTCCCTTCTGCATCTCCGGGGAAGTGAATTGGGTTAGTTCAGTGAGGCGGTTTTAGGTGTTGCAGGGAGGGGATATGCAAATAAGGGAGTGAGTTTCCAGTTTAAATCTGCCCCTCTCTTAGACCAGGCTGCACCCGCAAGGAAAATCCGCAGCCCCCCTGGGTCTGGGCAGTGATCAGCCATTCTCTTGATAACTTCCCCCTCCAGGACCAGAGACAATGATGCTTTGGGTCGCAGCTGTTTTCACTGTCGCGGTTTTGGAAGGTATTTTTTTGTCCCTGATCAAATTACAGAGTCAGAAGCCCAGACAATTATCGCCTGTTTTTTGTTTTGTTTTGTTTTGTTTTTACCGGTTCTTATCCCTTTATTCGCAGGTGCCCGGTCCCAGTGCAGCTGGTGGAGTCCGGAGGGGATGTGAAGAAGCCCGGAGACTCTCTGCGCCTCTCCTGCAAAGCCTCCGGCTTCACCTTCACTGACTACTGGATGCACTGGGTCCGTCAGGCTCCGGGGAAGGGGCTGGAGTGGATCGGGGAAATACACCCAAGTTCATCTTCCATCAGCTACGCCCAGGCCTTCAAGGGACGCTTCACCATCTCCAGGGACAATCCCAACAACCTTCTGTACCTGCAAATGACCGGCCTGAAGCCCGAGGACATCGCTCGCTATTACTGTGCTGCTGTGCACAGTGACACGAACCCTGCGGCTGCTCCTACAGAAACCTACAGAACGTCCCGCGTCTGCCGCACGGGGGCAGCAGAGACTCGCGCAAAACAGCCCGGCCTGGAGCGCAGAAGAGCGAAGGACCATCAGGATGGAACGCTGTGACGTCACGGATTAACTCTTTCGCTACTTACACATTTTAAGAAGTCGGTTCTTGGAGGGAGAAGCATCTCCCATCTCCTTTAATACCTGGAAGAAACTGCTCTTAACACAAAGGAGAGAAAGGGAACCCTCTCTCTTCCAGTTTGAAATTCCTACCTCCCACCCAATACCTTGTCAGATACAGAGTTAACCCCTTAGATCAGTTCTGGGCCCCCCCACTACAAAAAGGATGTGGACGCATTGGAGAGGGTCCAGCAGAGGGCAACCAAAATGATTAGGGGGCTGGAGCACATGACTTATGAGGAGAGGCTGAGGAGTTGGGTCTGTTTAGTCTGCAGAAGCAAAGAGTGAGGGGGGATTTGATAGCAGCCTTCAACTTCCTGAAGGGAGGTTCCAAAGAGGATGGAGAGAGGCTGTTTTTATTAGTGACAGGTGGCAGAACAAGGAGCAATGGTCTCAAGTTGAGGTGGGAGAGGTCCAGGTTGGATATTAGGAAAAACTATTTCACTAGGAGGGTAGTGAAGCACTGGAATGGGTTACCTAGGGAAGTAGTGGAGTCTCCATTCCTAGAGGTGTTTAAGTCTCGGCTTGACAAAGCCCTGGCCTGGTTGATTTAGTTGGGATTGGTCCTGCCTAGAACAGTGGGCTGGACTTGATGACCTTCTGAGGTCTCTTCCAGCTCTATGGTTCTATGATTATGATTCTAATAATCATAGCACTCCTGATTATGACACCTTACATGTACCTTAAGGACAAAGGGAGCGAAATAGTTCCATGCTCACCAACAGGGCAGCAAAGTGTCACGTGGGGGCATGAAACGTTTTTCCCCACAAACTGACCCTGGGCACAGGCTCAGGGAATTCCCGGCCCCAGCACCCAGGGCTGGATTGTCACAGGGCGGGTCCGACCGCTCCGATCCCTTTCCCATCAGCACAAGGGCAGCGCCCAGGCCCCTCCAAGGGTTTGGCAGACACAGCGCTCCGGCACATTTCACCTGGGTAGGGGGATCCATTGGTTCTACCATTGCCAGAATCGGTGACTCAGCCTGTGACACGTTCGGAGCCCCACGCGGTCCCACCGCTCTATACCTGGGGGACAGTCACTCCGGTCCCGTCGGGAGCTGGTGGGACCCAGCTCATGTCA
The DNA here is from genome assembly GCA_019425775.1 of Rafetus swinhoei. Classification (NCBI taxonomy): domain Eukaryota; kingdom Metazoa; phylum Chordata; order Testudines; family Trionychidae; genus Rafetus; species Rafetus swinhoei. The sequence goes on along the minus strand of CM033433.1, from coordinate 803,545 downwards.
CAGCTGCTGAAGGTGGAGACTCTTGTTCCCAGAGCCGGCTGGGTGAGGGGAGGAGAGACGCGGCTGCAGCTGGCCCGGGACTCCTCTGGTGGGGGAGGGGAATGCTGGGGGCCTCTAATTTGGGCAGGGAGATGCTTGTGGCTCTGGATGAAGGGGGCAGTTCTGGCCATGGGGAAGGGTGCATGTGGAAGGAGAGGAGCTGGGGGCTGGCTTCCCCCATAGACGGCTCCCCCCGCCACCCCATACGCCCACGCCTTCGGCTCCCTGGGCAATTTCAAAGGGCCCGGCGGGATCCTGACTGAAGCTACTGCAGCAATGGATGCTGCTCTCTCTCCGCTCTGCCCCACTGAAATTGCCTGGGGCCCCTGGAGCCCGCCCCTCGGCAGAGTGTTTGTACGCGTGCTCAGTGCCGAGCGGTGCCCGTGTGTTTGCCGCCCCAGCCATGTTCTTAGCAACGGCAGGTCTGGGACAGGGTGGCACAGGGCCTGGCACCTGCTCAGAGCAGGACTCTTGCTCGCTGCGTTCTGTGGGCGGGGCCTGGCTTTAGTTCTGCCCTTAGGCCTTAGCCAGGCCCCTTATACCTGGGCTTCTCCCGCAGGTGCTCACATTCCATCAGACCCTGTTTCACAGATGGGAAAACTGAGGTATGAGTGGGCAAAGAGACTTGCCCCCTGTCACCCACCATGCCACCGGCAAGGGCAGGAACAAGATCCAGGTCTCCTGAGTCCCAGCCTAGTGCTCCGCCCCACTGGCCAGCCCGCCTCGCCTCAGCAGCATCGTCATCATCCTGGGCCGGGCAAGGCTGGAGGTCGGAGATCCCAGGAGATATTCCCGCCAGGAGTAACAGTGATAATAAATTGTGGTCCCCACATTGACTCACCCGCCTGCCCAGACATCTCACATGCAGAGAAGGGTCCATGTGGCGCCTTACCCAGGGACAGACCGTCTTTTACTAGATGACTCTCCGGGGCAGGGAACTGCCCCAAGAACCGTCCCACGGCATAGCTGTTAGGGGAAAGGTGGAATCTGGCTTTAAAAACTGCCAGTCGCGGAGAACACGCCACGAGCCTCGGCGAGTTGTTCCAGGGACTAATCGCTCTCCCTGGTACATCTGTCTCCGGGCTGAAAGATCTGGCTCCAGTTTCCAGCTCGTTCCTCCTGTCACACGTGGTCTGTGGGGTTGGAGAGGCCAAGGTTCAATATCTGCTCCCCAGGGAGCAGTGAGTAGGGTTGGGTCGGAACGTTACGCACATTCCTCGCCCTCTGGGAATCGGGGGGCCAGATATTGGGTCGCGCAGGGAAGGACTTTTCGTCTCTTATAAGGACAAACCGGGCTATGCAAATAGGGGTGACAACTTCCTGTTTAAATCTGTCCTTCCCTTTTCGCAGGCTGCACCCGCAGGGACAATCCGCAGCCCCTGGGTCTGCGCAGTGACCAGCCAGTGCCCGGAGAACTTTCCCCGCCAGCGCCAGGGACAATGAGACTTTGGCTCCGTTTGGTTTTCCTTGTAGCGGCGTTGGAAGGTTCGTTCCCCCAGCAACGTGCTGGAGAAGGAAACAACCATATTATGTGACACTCACCTGACTGTTCATTCCTCCTTTTTTCTAGGCACCCGGTCCCAGGTGCAGCTGGAGGAGTCCGGCGGGGATGTGAAGAAGCCCGGAGACTCTCTGCGCCTCTCTTGCAAAGCCTCCGGCTTCACCCTCAGCAGTTACAATATGTTTTGGGTCCGTCAGGCTCCCGGCAAGGGGCTGGAGTGGGTGTGACGACGCGTTGGGGTCCCCTGACTCCTGCACCTCCGTAATGGCACGAACAGACTCCACCAGCCCGTAGAATGGAGGTTTATTCCTTCTCCAGGATACAGCACAGCACAGCACATGTAATCTGGTTACAGGGCAGGTCTAGGATGCCTCAGCCCCCTTGCGATGGGGAGATTGGGCCCCTAAATCCCAGCCCTGGCTTAGGCTGGTTCCTCCATGATCCCAGACAGAAACTAACCCACTCTCTTCCCAGCCCTGCCCCAGCCAGGCAGCATTTCCCCCTTCCTTTGTCTCTCTCCTTGGGGGTAGCTGGTCAGACAGGTTGAGAGACCCTCTTTGCATAATGACTCATCTCCAGTCCTTCTGGGCTGTGGTACCGATGGCAGCCAGTGGGGTTACCACAGACCAGCCAGGTACCTCCACTCGTCACAGTTCTCCCCCTCCGAGGCGAACTGAGCAGGGTCACTCCGCTCGTGACCTAGGGAAGTTCGGGCCTCGCTCTGGGATAGTGCGTCGGCGATGATGTTGGCGCTCCTTGGCGTGGATCACTTCCATGTCGTAGTCCTGCAGGAGCAGGCTCCACCTCAACAGCTTGGCGTTGGCCCCCTTCATCTGGTGCAGCCAGGTCAGGGGCAGTGGTCGGTGTACACCGTGAAGCGCCCGGCCAAACAGGTATGGCTGCAGCTTTGCAGGGCCCACACCATCGCTAGGCATTCCCTCTCTCACGGTCGTGGCTCGCTCCCGGGGCAGCAGTTTCCTGCTCAGGTACACGATGGGGTGGCGTTCCCCCTTCTCGTCCGCCTGCATCAGCACCGCCCCAGCCCGGTGTCGGCGTCAGTAAACACGATAAAGGGCTTGTCAAAGTCGGGTTTACCAACACTGGGGCCCTGACCAGGGCTTCCTTCAGTGCACAGAGAGCCCTCTGGCACTGCTCTGTCAGACCACCCTGTCTGGCCTCCCCTTCCTGCACAGCTCTGTGATCGGGGCAGCGATGGAGCTGAAGTTGGGCACAAACCTCCGGTAGTACCCGCCATCCCAATGAAAGCCTGGACCTGCTTCTTGGTCTGGGGTACAGGCCAGTCTCTGATGGCCCCCACTTTGGCCGGCTCTGGCTCAAGCAGCCGCTCCCACCTTATGGCCCAGGTAGGACACTTGGCCATTCCAACCTTGCACTTCCCAGCCTTTACGGTCAGCCCAGCCTCCTTCAGCCGATCCAGTACCTGGCTGACCTGGGCCACGTGGTCCTCCCAGGACTGGCTGAAGATACAGATATCATCTATGTATGCTGGGGCATAGTTCTCCATTCCCCTCAGCAGCTGGTCCACCCAGGCGCTGGAAGGTGGCAGCGCCCCTTTGAGGCCGAAGGGCAGGACCAGGAACTCATAGAGCCCCAGCGGGTGATGAAAGCCGATTTCAGTCTGGCCTCCTGGTCTAGCGGCACCTGCCAGTAGCCCTTGGTGAGGTCCAGGGTGGTGAGGTAACGAGCTCCCCAGCTTGTCCAGGAGCTCGTCGGGCCTTGGCATCGGGTGGCGTCAGACACCGAGATGGCGTTGAGCTTCGGTAGTCCACGCCAGAACCGGATCGACCCGTCCTTCTTGGGAACCAGCACAGGGGAGGCCCAGGGGCTGGAGGACGGCTGGATCACCCCAGGGCCAACATGGCCTCGACCTCTCTCTCCAGGTCTGGGCTGTTTTCCCGTGACCCTGAACGGGGAGCAGCGCACCGGGGGGTGAGTGCCCGTCTCCACCCGGTGGACAGCCAGGTTGGTGAGACCAGGCTTGTCGGAGAACAGCTGCTGGCGGGAGGCGCAGCACCTCTTGGATCTCGGCCTGCTGGGCCGGGGTGAGCTGGTCCGGAAGAGAAATTGACTCCAGCGAAGAGTCCTCTCCGGTTCCCGGGAACAGGCCCACCAGGGGATCCTCCCCCTGCTCCTCCCAGGGCCTGCACACGGCCAGCACCAAGTTCTCCCTGTCCCAGTACGGCTTCATCATGTTAACGTGATACACCCGCTGGCCGCGTGTCCGGCCCGTCAGCTGCACCACGTAGTTCACCTCGTTCAGCTGCTTAACAACTTTGAAGGGGCCGTCCCAGGCGGCTTGCAGCTTGTTCTTCCGCACGGGAATTAGGACCATCACCTGGTCCCGGTAGCATAGGCCGGGCCCGTGCATTGCGGTCGTACCAGACCTTCTGCTTCCTCTGGGCCCTGCTCAGGTTCTCTCTGGCCAGGCCAGGCCCATGAGCTCGGAAAGTCTTTCCCGGAACGTCAGGGCGTAGTCCACAACCGGCTCCCCCTCCGGGAGACCTTCCCCTCCCACTCGTCTCTCAGTAAGTCCAGGGGCCCCTCACTCGCCTCCCATATAACAGCTCGAGCGGTGAGAACCCGTGGACTCCTGGGGCACCTCCTGTATGCAAACAGCAGGTGGTGTAGGTACTTGTCCCAGTCCTGCGGGTGTTTGTGCATAAAGGTCCTTAGCATCTGCTTCAGAGTCCCATTGAACCTCTCCACCAACCCGTTGGTCTGGGGTGATCGCCGAGGCCCAGGTGTGCTGGACCCCACACTTCTCCCACAAGCACCGGAGCAGGGCCGACATGAAGTTGGATCCCTGGTCCGTGAGAACCTCCTGGGAACCCCACCCTGCTGAAAATGGTCAGCAGTGCGTCTGCCACCGTGTCTGCCTCAATAGAGGTAGGGCCACGGCCTCGGGGTAGCGGGTGGCAAAGTCCACCACCACCAGGATGTACTTCTTCCCGTCCGGGTCGCTCTGTTGAAGGGCCCCACAATATCCATCGCCACCTTCTGGAAAGGCTCCTCTATGATGGGTAGGGGCCTCAACGCAGCTTTCTTCCTATCTTGGGCCTTCCCCACCCGTTGGCAGGAGTCGCAGGACCGGCAGTACCTCTGCACGGCCGCAAATATCCCGGCCAGTAGAAGTTTTGGAGCAGCCTCAGCCGCGTCGCCGGATCCCCTGGTGTCCCGAGCGGGATGTCATGGGCCAGGTATAGCAGCTTGCGGCGATACCTTTGCGGGACCACCAGCTGCCGCTGGAGCCCCACTCCCTACCTTCCCGGGAAGCCATTCCCAGTACAGAAATCCCCTCTCCCACTGGAACTTCTCCTGGCAATCTCCCCTAGGGGCTGAGCTGAGCCCAGGTCGGCCCGGTCCTCAGGGCCTGCAAGGAGGATCCGCCCGCACCTCCGCCTGGAATTCAGCGGCTGGGGCTGGGACAGGCGTGTTCCCCCACGGCCTAGGTCCGACTCCATGTCTGCTGGGACAGGGCCCTGGGCCCCGGTTGGGAACCTCCTCGAGTTCGGGCTGCCAGCCCCTCGCTGGCTCTGGCTACGGTGGTGACCAGGGTCCTGTGGGGTCCGTCTGGCCACTCCTCTAGGTCGCTCCCCATCAGCACCTCGGTGGGCAAGTGCGGGTGCACCCCACTTCCTTGGGGCCCTCCTTGGCCTCCCATTTCAGATGCACCCTGGCTACTGGTACCTTAAATGGGGTGCCGTCTATGCCCCTCAGGGTCAGCTGAGTGTTGGGCAGCATACGGTCTGGGGCCACTCGTTGGGTCGGGCCAGCGTCACCTCCGCCCCGTGTCCCAGAAACCTGTCACCTTCCTACCATCCACCTCCAGGGAGTGCGAGGCAGTCGCTCCGCGGGGCCGCCCTGCCCCACCCGGTACGGAGAATCCTCCTCCAGAGGTTAGACCTCCCAGGGAGGTGCACTGAGCATCCTTCCCCACTCTGAGCTGAGGTTTGCCTGCCAGCCCCTGCCTCTGGGGCAGCCTGCCCTTCCTCCAGCCCCAGCCAGTTAACCCTGGAAAGTCCCAGGTCATGGGACCTGTTCTTGTGCCTGGTGCACTGAGCCCTCTTGTGGCCTCGTTGCCCACAGCGATGGCAAGTTAGGTTCTGCGGGCCCTTTTGGGTCGGCTCCGCCCGAGCCCTGGCTGGTTTTCTGGGGCACCGATGAGTGGTCCTGGTCCCTGGGGCTCGCCTCAGAGGTGCCTCTCTCCGCCCGCTCAGCCGAGAACCGGTCTCTGCGATTCCCTTTCCCTCCGGGATTCCCGTTCACACCTGGACCGGCTCTCCGTGAACTCATCCGCCCAGCCTCCCGGCCTTCCTGGGGTTCTCGGACTTCGGTCTTTGAGCCACAGCCTCAATCTGGGTGGGCATGCTTCATAGAACTGCTCCATCATGAATCAGCTTGAGCAGTTCCTCTGCAGTCTGGGCTCCAACTCCAGACACCCACTTGCGGCAGTATTGCGCCAGGCGGGAGGCCAGATCCACATAGGTCTCCGTGGCTCCTCTGCACCTCCCGGAACTTCTTCCTGTACATCTCGGGGTCAGCCCAAACTTGTGCAGCAGGGCCTCCTTGACTCGGTTGTAATCCCTGGCTGTAGGTCTTCCAGCTGATTGAGCACCCGGTGGCCTCCTGGTTCAGTGCGGGGATGAGCTCCTGCAGCCAGTCAGCTGGGGACCCGTTGCAGTCCACAGGCCCTCTCAAAGGAGCTGAGGAACCCGTCTATGTCGCCCATGTCCTTCAATTGGGCCACGAGCTTCTCCAAGCGTCTGGCCACCCTGGGCCCTTTGGGCCCGCCCGCACTGGCGCAGCCGAGGCCCCGCCACTTCTCCGCTCGGCCATGGCCAGCTCATGCTGTCGCTGCTCTCTACGGTCCTGGACTTCCAATTCCTTCATCTGCAGCTGGATTTCTAGCCGCCGCAGCTCCGAGGGTTGGACCCCCTGGGTGGACTACGGCTTGCAGTGCTCCCTGGGAGGCAGTCCGGTCTCTTCGGCGGCCTCAGCGCTCCGCCCCTCTCCAGCCTGACACGCTCCCAGTGGGGTCTGGCTGTTCCCCACGGGGACAGGATCCCAGCCCTGTGGCTGGTCATTCTCTTCCAGCCGGGCAATCAGCTGGGCCTTGGTTGCGCTCCGCACAGGCAAGCCCCTCTCTGCACAGCTTCACCAGCTCTGCCTTCAGCAGTTGGGTATAGGCCATCTCCCGCTGGTCCCCTCGGTGCAGACTCACCAGTCTAGTGCTGCTCGCCACGATTCTCAGGAACCGCTTCGCTCTGTTTCCAGCATGCCTGGTTCCACGGCTCTTGCTTCTACTGCGCCTTGTCACTCGCCGCTGGATGCTCCATCCACGGGGTGCAGTGCATCCACTTCTGACACCAGTGTGACGGCGTTGGGGTCCCCTGACTCCTGCACCCCGTAATGGCACGAACAGACTCCACCAGCCCGTAGAATGGAGAGTTTATTCCTTCTCCAGGATACAGCACAGCACAGCACAGCACCGATGTAATCTGGTTACAGGGCAGGTCTAGGATGCCTCAGCCCCCTTGCGATGGGGAGATTGGGCCCCTAAATCCCAGCCCCTGGCTTAGGCTGGTTCCTCCATGATCCCAGACAGAAACTAACCCACTCTCTTCCAGCCCTGCCCCAGCCAGGCAGCATTCCCCTTCCTTTGTCTCTCTCCTTGGGGGTAGCTGGTCAGACAGGTTGAGAGACCCTCTTTGCATAATGACTCATCCAGCCTTCTGGGCTGTGGTACCGATGGCAGCCAGTGGGGGTTACCACAGAGCCAGCATAGGAACTAGCCAGTACCCCACTCATCGGCAGCAGAGATTTACTACTCGGACACAGTCAGAGGCGATTCATCACCACCTGGGACAACTCCAACAACCTGCTGCACCTGCAACTGCCCGGCCTGAAGCCCGAGGACACGGGCCGGTATTACTGTGTGAGAGAAGCACAGTGCGGGGAAGCCGGGCTGTGCCCAGGCACAAACCTGCAGCTGGAGCAGCGAGAGACGGTTTGGTGCAGAGGGTGTCTGCCAGGAAGCCAGACCGGCCTGAGAGAAGGGGAATAGAGAGTCAAAGTGCAGCTGCAGGGTCTGCCCAGTGTCCTGTTGGCCGACAGCGGCCAATGCCAGGTGCGTCAGGAGGAACGAACTGAACAGGGAATTATCAAGTGATCCATCCCCGCTTGCCCGTTGCCAGATACTTGGAAATCGGTCAGGGACACATCTCTGGCCATGCTGGATAACAGCCTTCGATGGACCCGCACTCTGTTCATTCACCGACTTCTTTCTGGACCCTGTTACAGCCTTGGCCTTGTGTGACGTAGTGGGGGTATCTGGCTAGTTCCTATTCTGGCTCTGTGGTAATCCCCAATGGCTGCCATCGGTACCACAGCCCAGAAGGATGAGTCATTATGCAAAGAGGGTCTCTCAACCTGTCTGACCAGCTACCCCCCAGGGAGAGAGACAAAGGAAGGGGGAATGCTGCCCTGGCTGGGGGCAGGGCTGGAACAGTTAGTTTAGTTTCTGTCTGGGTGTGACGTAATGGAGGTACCTGGCTGGTTTCTATGCTGGCTCTGTGGTAACCCCCACTGGCTGCCATCGGTACAGCCCAGAAGGACTGGAGATGAGTCATTATGCAAAGAGGTCTCTCAACCTGTCTGACCAGCTACCCCCAAGGAGAGAGACAAAGAAATGCTGCCTGGCTGGGGCAGGGCTGGAAGAGAGTGGGTTAGTTTCTGTCTGGGATCATGGAGGAACCAGCCTAAGCCAGGGGCTGGGATTTAGGGGCCCACTCCCCATCGCAAGGGCTGAGGCATCTAGACCTGCCCTGTAACCAGATTACATCGGTGCTGTGCTGTATCCTGGAGAAGGAATAAACTCCCTCCATTCTACGGGCTGGTGGAGTCTGTTCGTGCCATTCGAGTGCAGGAGTCAGGGGACCCCAACGCGTCACACTGGGATCATGGAGGAACCAGCTAAGCGTCAGCACGCGCAGTCCTGGGGTGTGAGGCACTGAGGCTGTGAGTCTGCACCGAGGACCAGCGTGCTATACACTGGGCAGAGCTGGTGAAGCTGTGCTAGAGTGCCTGAATCCAGCTGCAGATGAAGGAATTGGAAGTCCAGGACCGTGAGAGCAGCGACAGCATGAGCTGGCCATGGCAGAGCGGAGAAGTGGCGGGGCCCGGCTGCGCCAAGTGCGAGCGGGCCCCAAGGGCCCAGGGCGGCCAGACGCTTGGAGAAGCTCGTGGTGGCCCAATTGAAGGACATGGGCGATGTAGATGGGTTCCTCAGCTCCTTTGAGAGGGCCTGTGGACTGCAAGGTCCCCCAGCTGACTGGCTGCAGGAGCTCATCCCGCACTGAACCAGGAAGCTGCCGGGGTGCTCAATCAGCTGGAGGACCTACAGCCAGGGGATTACAACCGAGTCAAGGAGGCCCTGCTGCACAAGTTCGGGCTGACCCCGAGATGTACAGGAAGAAGTTCCGGGAGGTGCAGAAGGAGCCACGGGAGACCTATGTGGACCTGGCCTCCCGCCTGGCGCAATACTGCCGAGTGGGTGTCTGGAGTCGGAGCCCAGACTGCAGAGGCTGCTCAAGCTGTTCATGATGGAGCAGTTCTATGAAGCATGCCCACCCAGATTGAGGCTGTGGCTCAGGACCGAAGACCAGAGACCCCCAGGAGGCCGGGAGACTGGCAGATGAGTTCACGGAGAGCCGGTCCGGGTGTGAGCAGAGTCCCGGAGAGAAGGGAATCGCACAGAGACCGGATGTCGGCTGGCGACGGAGGAGTCAACCTGAGGCGAGCCCAAGGAACAGGTCGTCTGTGCCCCAGAGAACCAGCCAGGGCCTGGACAGAGACAGCCCAAAGCCTAACTTGCCATCGCTGTGGGCAAAAGGCCACAAGAGGGCTCAGTGCACCAGGTCCCATGACCTGGGACTTTCCAGGGTTAACTGGCTGGGGCTGGAGGAAGGGCAGGCTGCCCCAGAGGCAGGGGCTGGCAGGCAAACCTCAGCTCAGAGTGGGAAGGATGCTCAGTGCACCCCCTGGGAGGTCTGACCCTCGGAGGCGGATTTCTCCGTGTACCGGGTGGGGCAGGGCGGCCCCTGCGGAGCGAGTGCCTCATACCCTGGAGGTGGATGGTAGGAAGGTGGCGGGTTTCTGGGACACGGGGCGGAGGTGGCGCTGGCCCGATCTGACATAGTGGCCCCAGACCGGATACTACCCCACACGCAGCTGACCCTGAAGGGCATAGGCGGGTCCCGTTTAAGGTGCCTGTAGCCAGGGTGCATCTGAAATGGGGCCAAGGAAGGTCTCAAGGAAGTGGGGTGCACCGCACTTGCCCACCGAGGTGCTGATGGGAATGACCTGGAGGAGTGGCCCCAGGAATCCCAGCGGGCTCTAGTCACCGCCCGTAGCCAGAGCCAGCGAGGGCTGGCAACCTGGATCAGGAAGGACTCCTGGCAGGGTCCCAGGGTCCCATCACCGTGGACACGGGGTCCAGCCAAGCGGGGACCCGGACCTAGGCAGGTGGGGAACAGGTCGATCCCTGCCCCAGCGGCTGAATTCCAGGCTGAGGTGCAGGCAGACCCCTCCTTGCAGAGGCTGAGGACGAGGCTGGCCTCCGTACAGCTCAGCCCCTGGGGAGAGGCCAGGAGAGATTCCTGTGGGAGCGGGGATTCCTGTTCCGGGAATGGCTTCCCCCAGGAAGGTGAGGGCATGGGGTCCAGCGGCAGCTCGTCCCCCAAAGTATCACCTCAAGCTGCTGTATTTGGCCCATAACGTCCCCTTTGCGGGCCACCGAGGATCCGGAGCACCCGGCTGAGGCTGCTCCAACACTTCTACTGGCCGGGAATATTCGCAGCCGTGCAGCGTGCGGCCGGTCCTGCGACTCCTGCCAGAGGCGGGAAGGCCCAAGACGGGAGAAAGCTGCTCAGGGGCCCCTACCCTGTATAGAGAGCCTCTGGGCTTGCTGAGAGAGTTATGGGAGGAAGACCTCCCGGGATGGGCGTCGGGGTGGAGGCCGCCCTGGCTGTCCAGAGGAGGCTCGCTGGGCTCATGGCCCGGCCGAGAGACCCTGGCCAGAGATCAAGGCCAGCGGAAGGTGGGTGCGACCACAGAGGACAGGCCTGTGCCAGTCGCCCTGGAGCGGTGCAGCCCAGTGGACAGAGGAAGCCAATTCATGTGGGGCCTCGCCGCGGCGGCCCGAGTCAAGGGAGCACCCATGTCCCCAGGGCGGGTTCCCACGCAGAGGACCCGAACTTCCCTAGGTCACGGCGGAGTGACCCTGCTCAGTTCGCTCTCGGAGGAGAACTGTGACGTAGTGGGGGTATCTGGCTAGTTCCTATGCTGGCTCTGTGGTAATCCCCAATGGCTGCCATCGGTACCACAGCCCAGAAGGATGAGTCATTATGCAAGAGGGTCTCTCAACCTGTCTGACCAGCTACCCCCAGGAGAGAGACAAAGGAAGGGGAATGCTGCCTGGCTGGGGCAGGGCTGGAAGAGTTAGTTTAGTTTCTGTCTGGGATCATGGAGGAACCAGCCTAAGCCAGGGGCTGGGATTTAGGGGCCCAGTCTCCCCATCTCAAGGGGGCTGAGGCATCCTAGACCTGCCCTGTAACCAGATTACATCGGTGCTGTGCTGTGCTGTGCTGTATCCTGGAGAAGCAATAAACTCCCTCCATTCTACGGGCCGGTGGAGTCTGTTCGGGCCATTACGGGGGTGCAGGAGTCAGGGGACCCCAACGCGCCATCACACCTTGACAAGATCCTTGGCGATAGATGGAATATTTCGACCTAGACTCCTGCTACCACTCCAGACTCCTTCCCTTGCGTAGCGATAAGCCCGGAGCCTTCACCCTCTGCTGGCCTGCAGGAATCACTGTTAGCACCTTTGAGCAGCCAGCAGAGACGAGGGACCCCAATATTTGCTGGGTGGCCCCACACTCTCCCAAGCACCAATCTAGCTGAACCGCGGGGGCCAAAACCAGCTCTGGTATAGGAAGCAGCCAAATATTTGGCAGTTACCAACTCACCCGCCCCAAAGGGGAGATTCCCCCGCAGTATTTGTGTGATTCAGAAAGCCTGGGAGTTTGTCTCTTTTCCAGAGCTCCCCCGCACCCCAGCTCGAAGTGTTCCCTGCGCCGCTACGTGTGAGCAAAGTCTCTGGGCAGAAGCGGTGTCTGCACAGGGCAGGTGAAGCACAACAGGGTGGGGGGCTCCCGAGGGTGCAGCCCTGTGGGGCGCTGCGCAGCGTGTGGCCTGGATCCCGGGCTGCAAAGGGCTCGCTGGGACACAGACACATCGGTGCCCGGGAAACGTTTCCTGGCAAATGTCGGTGCCAGGTGCGCTGGGGTGTTTGGCTGGGTCGGTGCCCTGGGGCGCGCTGGGGGCTCGAGTCACACAAGGGGCTGAGGCTCCTTCTTAGAACGCCGGGCTCCCCATGGAACTTACAGCCTCGAATCCACCGCCCGGCCTCTGCCCCCTTCCCCGGCCAGAGACAGGACCGCAGGGGGATCTTGTACCTCCCAGGAGAGTGCCCACAACAAAGAGATTTTCTTTCTTTCTTTCTCACCTGACAAGTCTCTTAGTCCCTGTCTGAGGAAGCACAGCCCGCAGACCCGCAGACCTGAAGCTGGAGCCTTGAGCCTGTAAAACCAGCCGGGCCCTGTGGGGTGCCTGTGATTCCAGCGCTCGGGGAGGCTGAGACCGGCGGATAGCTTAAGCTTAAGAGTTCTGGGCTAAAGGAGGCTGTGCCGAGCAGGTGTCCACGCTGAGGGCGGCATCGACATGGGGGTCCCGGAGAGCCGGGGGTTCTGGGTTGCCTAAGGAGAGGTAAACCGGTCCAGGTTGGGAACGGAGCAGGTCAAAGCTCTCGTGTCACTCAGCAGCGGGATGGCGCCTGTGAACAGTCCCTGCAGCGCAGCCTGGGTAAGACAGGGAGACCCGGCCTCTCTTTATGCCGCCCCCCACCGCAGAGCCCATCTGGGAAATGGGGCATCCACATGGAGGGGATCCGGAATGGGAGGGGGAGGGGGGAGACACCCAGGCGTCAGGGATCTTCAAAGCGCGATTGGACCCCAGACGCCAAATGTCCGGCCGGGGCACAGGGGCTCGCAGCGCTGCTTCCCGGAGTCTCGGCGAGCTGGAGGGCTCGCACCTCACGTGTCTCTCTCCGAAACCTGCAGCCGGTCTAGTGTGCGGGGGCCCTGCTCCCCTTTCAGGATCTCTGGTGAATGGGCGCCCCCGCTGCTCCAGTCGGGATCCCAGATAATGTGTGTTTGGCCTCCATTATCCTCCCCCAAGACTCTGCAGCGGGGGCGGCATGAAAAGAGGCCGGGTCTCCCTGTCTCACACAGGCTGCGCTGCAGGGGCTGCTCATAGGCACCATCCCGCTACTGAGCGACACGGGGCCTTTGACCTGCTCCGTTCCGACCTGGGCCGGTTCACCTCCTTAGGCAACCTGGGGACCCCCGGCTCCCCCGGGACCCCCATGTCGATGCCACCCTTAGCGCGGACACCCGCTCAGCACAGCCTTCCGCAGCCCAGGACTCCTGAGCTCAAGCCAGGGCCAGATTAAGGCATGGGGCAGCTGGGCAGCTGCCCGGGCGCCAACCTATGGGGGCACCTGATGGCAGCTGTAAGGGGCACGCAGAGCCCCTCATAGCTGCCATCAAGCGCCACGTGCCCGGCTCCCGGATCGCGGGCTGCAGCAGCTCTCAGCCGCCGCCCTGCAGCGGCCACCCAGGGCGGGGGCTTCGTTAACCCCCACAGTGCTGTCCAGCAATATCCTTCTCCCGCGGCGGCCAGGCTCAGCCCACCCCGGGCGGCCCCGGGCTACTGCGCGCCAGCTGCAGTAGCCGGGCTGGGCCGGCCGGGTACATGCGTACTACCGTTGCCAGCTCCACTCGCCCTCCCCCACGTGCCGGGCGGGGCGGGACCGCACATGCGCTCTCCCCTAACCCGAGGCACAATTCAAGTGTCTGCCTGGGGCGCCAGAATAGCTCGGTCCAGCACCGGCTCAAGCAATCCGCCGGCCTCAGTCTCCCCGGGCACTGGGATCACAAGGACCCACCACGGGGCCCGGCTGGATTACACTTTTCCCGCTTGCACCTTCACACGCCGGTGCCGCGCGCTGGGCTTGCGCTGGCCGCACCGGCCACAGGAACCCAGTTCATTCTCCACAATGTTATTTGCGTTGCGGTGCGTCACAGCGAGGTGACAACACCGGACACGGGTCCTTGGGCACAGCCCTGGTCCTGAGAATGGGGCGCGGGGCTGCGTGAAAAGACATCGGGTCTGGCTCCGGTGCTGCTAGTCACGGGCGCCCCCGCTCTCCATTGGCCCCGGAGTTTCCACCTGCTCTATTGCTGACCTGGCTCCCCTCGCCCTTGGCCCCCCCCGGGGACCTCAAACCTACCGCAAATAACCACATGGACGCTCTTTTGGCCCAGACAGCAGCTCAGCCCAGCAGGGGGCAGCCCCTGGACTGCGAGACCCGACCCGTCTCAGCCGCCTGATCACAGAGCTGTGCAGGAGGGTCTGAGGCCGCCTCGCCTGGGCAGAGCCTCCCAGCTGCCTAAGCGGCTTGTCAGTTCTAAGCTTTGGCCACATGGTGCAAGCCGTGAGATCCCGACTGAGCCCGAGCGCTTTATCGAGACACACTCGCACTCCAGACTGGGGGCGGAGGCCTTAGACAGAGCGAAGCGCCAGCGGCGGAGGCTACCTGGTCCCGGGAGCAGGGAACAAGGTGCCACCAGGGCAATGGCGGGAGCTGGTGTGGGCCCTGGCCAGAGGATTCCTCCTGGCGATCCTCCGTACAGAGCCGGGTGTCCCTGTTCCTGCCTGCACCAGTGCAGGGACCAACACCAGGAAAGCAAGACGCCAGTCCCAGACTCCACACAGTGATCCTCTGCCAACATCATCGCTGGGAGGCAACAATTTTTTGCTTGGGGTAAAAACTTCCCAGGTCAAGAGCTGACCCTGCATCCTTGCTTCCCCCAGCTTGTCTGTTCGGCTCAGTTTGAACATTTATTCTCATACAAAAGGCCTGGGGTGGCAACTGTTTGCCAGAGAGACGCTCCCTGGCTCAGTGTTGCAGTGGCACCTGCCAGGCGGGAGTCATTATGCAAGGGAAGGTTCGAACCTGGGCTCAGAGCGGAGCCAAGGCAGGTGCAGACGACACGGAGCACTGGCTCTGCAGCCACAGTGGCTGGGGGAGATGCTCCTGTCAGAGCCTCTGTCACTAGCCTGCAGCTCTGTGGCCCGAAGGCCCGGGGGGAGATGGGGAAGGCCGCACTTCGGAAGTTGAGGTTTCTCTGGCACCATAAAGAAGACTACTTTAAAATGGCTTCTGCGGAAGGGCGCCATGGCTCAGCTGGACAAAGCGCCTGTCTAGTAAACAGGAGATCCTGGTTTCAACTCTCAGTGGTGCCTTTCTCTGGCCTTCGCTCTTCTCCGTTCACCTTTTCCAATAACCTGCGGGGAAACAGAAGAGGCCCCTCGAGTAATGGCTTGTCCAGGAAAAGGCTGATTGGAGAGGAGCATTGGGCAGAATGAACCCACAAGCCTGGAGCTGGTGAGGAGGATGCTGGGACTGGCATTGACAAGGCAGATGCTCTGACTGCAAGTCCTGGGACAGGAGCCCCAGTGCCCCACACCCTTGTGATGCCCTGAGGTGCTCAATGCCTGAGGCGCTATTAAATACCAGCCCGGGCAGCAATGAGAGTTACTCTCCTCACCCTCCCATTTTTGGCACCGAACTCTGAAAAACGTGGAGCATTTCACACAGGCCTGGGCAAACACCCTTGGATCACGAGATTCCCGGCAAACCACTGGGTCTGGCTTTTGCAAGCGCGGCAGGGAGCCCTGCAGACTCCTCCTCTACAAGTGCCCGCCCTACAATCTGCTCGGAAAACCGGCATGTGCCAAAGGGGCAGCTTCAGGACGCCGCCGGTGCTACTGCCCCGGACACACATCAGGTGGGGGATCAGTCTGAGCTGAGACCAAACCTGACCCCCGAAGGGCCGGGAGGCTGCGCCCTGGTTCTGCAACAATGAGACCAAGTCCAAAGTGTCTCCCCGATTTCCCCGCTGGGCTGGGGTAGGACTTGATGACCTCTCTAGGGCCTTTCCGATGCTAGTGTTCTAGGAATCTATGGTGCTATTTTTATTTGTATTATCACTATTATTATCATGGGTATTATGGTAGGGCCTATTGTGTGGAACTCTGACTGGTGTGGAACTTCACACTACTGGTGTGAAGTAGTGTGAGTGACCTTCACTGGCTGCTGTCTGCAGCACGGCTCAGCAGGGCAGGGGATGAGTCATTATGCAAAGGGGGCTTCAAACCTGTCTGACCAGTATCTCCCAGGGAGCAGAACATTCTGCAAGAAGAGTGAAGCCCTGATGGGGCAGGGCTGGAAGCGTTGAGGAGTTTTTAGTTTTCTGTCTGGGATCATGGAGGAACCAGCCTAAGCCAGGGGCTGGGATTTTGCTTCTAGGCCCAGAGCTCCCCATCTCAAGGAGGCATCCTAGTTCTGCCCTGTAACCAGATTACATCTGTGCTGTGCTGTATCCTGGAGAAACAACCTCTCTATTCTACTACCTGGTGGAGTCTGTTCATGCCATTACGGGGGTGCAGGAGTCAGGGGACCCCGACGCGTCGTCACACCTGGCTCCATTTATGCAGCATCCAGCGCATACACACACACACAGAGACAGCCACTGCCTGAATGCGATATACATCGAATAGCTGAGAATGACAAAAGATGTAATTATTCATGTATAACAAATGGGGAAACTGAGGCACAAAGCAATTTAGTGACACATTCAAGGGCAAGCACAGATTCCTCTGCCCAGATGGGACTTGAAACCAGATTTCCTGTGGGACAAGCCTTTGTCTTAGTCACAACATAACATTCTGCAAAAAATTCCCATGGACTATTCAAATGTAGTTGTGTTGAATTGATAGTTTTCAGTTACTAATCACTGTGGTAACCCCAGCTGTCCCTGGTTTTGCTTCTAGGCAACCCAGTGCCCAGAGATTGAGATTAGGAGGTGGCCTAATGGCATTAGCAGCCACCTCGATTTTAAAATCGATGTGTACTGTGTGAACCGACCTTCCATTCTGGTTTGGTTTTCCCAGGCACCAGAGTCTGGGCTTGTAGGTTTCTTTGGACATTGGCTCCCAGGCCAGTTCAAAGACACAGGCTGGCAGACTCCAGCTGCCCCCGCGAAGCGCCACGAGTGTAGGCGTGAGCTGAACAAGGCTCAACCAGTACAAAACTGGGGCCACACAGCTCAAGACCCTGGGACACACAAAGATTTCTACAGGAGGAGGCGGTTTCAAAGCCTCTGGGGTGCCAGGAGTCAGGTTGAATACTCTGCCCCGGTCTGGCATGCACAACTCAAGCCAGGGCTGATTGCTTGAGAGGATGCACACAGCAGCCATGAGAATCCTGGCAGGAAATCTGCCTTATAATGATGGATGGAAAGAGTTCGAGCTCTACAGATCTGTTCTATGAGGCTGAGATTTGCAGAGACCTCTACAAAGTTTGTGGTTCTTCCAGTTCCGATTCATTCTAGTGCAAACTGTCCCTCGGGCAGTGTTGAAAATGTCAGCCTGACAGCGGGGCAGACAGCTCGGGATTGTAGACGCATTTCTATGGCAGATAGAGCTCCAGAGAGATACATGGTGCTGTGTTGGGATGGGTGAAGGGAGAGTCACTGAGGCGCCATGCCAATGTATTTATAGGTGGGTTTGCAAACAGACTGACATCCTACACCTGCTGCACATCAACCGCAGGCCTCTGACCCTACTAAGTTTTTTCAGAGCCGCTCACCTCCTTGTTGCAGCGTGTAGATGGCAGGGTTCAGCATGGGCATGACCAGGTTGCCAAAAATGTTCACAGGGGTCACCAGCAATTTGCTCATCTCTGGGTGAGTGTAGATCAAAGCGCAGAGGCCCGAAGAACATGGTCACCAAGGCCAGATGGGAGGCGTACAAGTGGAGTCGCTGCGCCCCTTCACCTGGCTCATCTTCAGGATGCAGAAGGCGATCCTGACGTAGGAGGCGAGGATGAGGATGAAGCAGCCGGGCACCACCCCAGTGTTGGTGAAGACCACGGTTTCCAAGATGTACTTGTCCCGCAGGCCAGCTTGGCCACGGGGAAGATGTCACAGAAGAAAGAGTCCACCATGTTAGACCCGCAGTAGGGCAGCGTGAAGGTCAGGCTGGTGAGGACGGTGGCATGGAAGGAGCTGGCGATCCAACTGCCGGTGGCCAGGAGGGTGCACACCCGCCAGTTCATGATCAGCAGGTAGCGCAGCGGGTAGCAGATGGCCATGTACCGGTCAAAGGCCATGACGGTGAAGAGCAGGCACTCCGTGCTACCCAGGAAGTGAACAAAGAAGACCTGGGCCATGCACCCACCCAGTGAGATGGCTCTGCTGTTGGCCCAGAGACTGGCCAGCAATTTGGGGATGATGTTGGAAGAGATGCCAATGTCCAGCACGGAGAGGTTGCAGAGGAAGAAGTACATGGGGGTGTGCAGACGGGGGTCAGCGAGGATGACTGTGAAGATGAGCAGGTTGCCCAGCAGGGTGCAGAGGTAGAAGGCTAAGAAGGTGAAGAAGAGGATGGTCTGGAAGCTTCGGTGTTGGGGATCCCTAAGAGGATGAAATGAATCACCTGGGTGTGATTCACCAGCCCCATTTGGGTCTCCTTCCTGGGACAAAGGGAGAGAAATACAGCCAGTGAGTTACAGAAACAAAAAGACCCGTCACCCTGTAGCTACAATGCTCCCCTTCCATCCACTGTCCCCTGGAATCGCTTTCCTTGTCCTTGTAATGCCAGTTGGGGGCAGGGCCTCACTGTGTGGGCACTGAGCATGGTGAGAGAACAGAAGGGTGCTGTGGATATCAGAGTCAAGAGAGTCCAGACACAGTGGATCATCCAATTCTATAAGAATCTAATGTGGTCTGCTCTGCGCAGGTTTCTTCTCTTCTCTCCTTGTACAATTACAATTTCTTGAGTCATGTTCTCCCTAAGCCTGTTCACCACAGTCTCACGGAGCCTTCTGTTTGCGGCTAACAGCTGGGGAGTGGTTCTCTCTCACCCTCTCTTCAGAAACTGGAAGACCATGGCACCTTAAAGTGCATCCACATAGCACCCTAAATTCAAAATAAGATACACAAATAGCTTATTTTGAAATGTGGTTCATCTAAACAGAGCCAAATTTCAAAATAACCTCCTATTTTGAGACATCCCTTAAAGAAAGCTGAAGTAGCACACCCGTTATTTTGAAATAATAGGTGGCTTGTTGAGATGTGGGGTAGCTCTTTTGGGATACCTGTGGTATCCCAAAATAGTCATGCAGTGTAGACGCACCTGGGTTTTGGGGTAAAAATCACTTTTTCAAATGCCTGGTGTCCCGTTACACAGAAACGATGGTCACATAAATACCAGCCTACACTGGAAACCTGACCTCTCTTCTTTCCTGCATGCCTCTAGCTTCGCTCCAGGACACATCATATGGCCCATTGTCTACAGCCAAACCCTAAGGTACAATAGCATCTTCTCCAATCAAATCTGTTTGACAGTGATAAACACCCACAAGGGCTGCATGCATTTGATGAGGCAGTTTTTGCCTGCAAAAGCTTATTCCCAAATAAATCAGCTGGACTTCAAGGTGCCACAGGGCTCTTCATTTTTTGCAGACACAGACCAACATAGCTGCCCCTCTGGGACCTCTCTGCATAGGGCTGGCCCTGGTGTGCAATGGAGGGATTGTTTAGGACAGTGGTCACCAACCAGTAGATTGGGATCTAGTAGTAGATCTTGGAGCCTCTCACAGGGGATCCTGACTGATTTGGCCAAGAGACTATCAAGTGCTGACACTTCAGCTGCCCCTCCACCCTACTGCTGTGCATCTCCTCCCCTTTGCCTTGGAGCTGCCTCCTCCCACAACCAGGACTTGGAAGAGAGTTTTCTGACTGCTTTTGGGAGTGGTGCAGGGGCCAGGGCAGGGGTGAGCCTGCCTTAGCCCCACTGCACCACCACCAGAGAGCCACCTGAGGTAAGTGGTGCCCAGTCAGAGCCCACATCCTATAAACCTACCCGAGTCGTGAACCGCCCCCCTGCACCCTAAGTCCCTGCTCTAGCCCTGAGCACCCTGGCATCAAAACACCCTCCCAGAGCCTGCACCTAGGGATCCACCTGCACCTCCAGCACCCTAACTGCCTGCCCCAAGCTCAGCTCAGAGCCCCCCTCATAGTCCAAATCCCTTAATCCAAGACTAGAGCCTGCACCCCAACCCTCTGCCCCAGCCTGGTGAAAGTGAGGGAGGATGGGGAATGGAAGGAGTGAGCAGAAGTGGGGCTCAGAGAAGGGGCACAAAGCAGGCAGGACAAGGGTATTTGGGTTTGAGGTAGTTTTTGGATTGCACTTAAATTAAAAAATGATCTCCTGCTTAAACAGGTTGGAGACCACTGGCTTAGGGCAAGGTTTTGTTGTTAGAAGCACAGGGGCTGTGACCAGTTGATGCTAAGGAAGAGGGGGAGGAGGAGGGAACATGCAAAGCGATGAATGTGGGAAAGATAGGATTCTTGGGGGCTATTTTGGGGTTGGAGGGAGAAGGAAAAGGGGGCAGCCCAGCCAGAGGGGCTGAATCCAGGGCTGCTGAGAGAGACGCTAACTTAATGTGGTTCCCGTCATACACAGGTTCTCAGTTTGGTTCAATATGTCTCAGCCCTCTCCCCCCACCCTCACTATAGACATTGTTCCAGGCACCACCACCCCCGCTCCAGCTTCTCATCTGCTTGGCTGCGGTCAGCAGGCTGGGCTGTGCAGATATCACCCCAGATGGGAATTTTACAGTGAGATTTGAGGGGCGATGGTGAAGCGTCTGGTGGCATTTTGCAGGGAGATTCCCCATGCAGGAGGGCAGGGCTGCAGGGCAGAGGCTGGTGGTGGGGTTATGGCAGACGAGGAGAGAGAGATCAGTGACACAGAGACGCAGCCCAGAGGCAGGCGCTGCCCAGACAGGAGGCAGGGGGCTTGGTGGATGGTTCTCTACAGAACACCCCTGGCTGACAAGCCCTGGGGGTGCAGGACCAGGCCAGAGACAGGTAGAGACCGAAGGGCAGGGCGAGAGGATCGGTACCAAAGCAAGAGCCTAACACTGGCTGCATGGGCAGAGGCGGCTCCAGCTGACTGGGATTCTTCCCTTCTGTCCTGGCTGGGACTCCTGTGGCCCAATCCCGTGTCCTTCCCATCCCTGCCCAACGCCCCTCATCCAGGGCAGCTGGGACCCACCCAGGACCCACCCTAATCCACTGCCAACCTGGCCTGGGCTGCCCCTGCGTCTCACCCCATGCTGCTGCCAAGCCCACAGCTTCCCACAACCTCCCGGCTCTGCCTGGGCCTTAAATCCCCTCTGGGCCCTCGGGACCAGCCTTGAATCCCCACTGGACTCCTGGCTGAGCCCTCAGCAGAGTCGCTAAGTAACAGAGTTTTGGCCTCGCTTTGGAGCTGCCCAGACCCCCCCGGGGCCAGGCACTCGGAATTGTAACTACTGTCAGGGCCATGGAGCCAGCAGGGCCCAATCCCCAGCTCCACCGGGCCAGGATTCTGCTGTCGGCCCCCTGGCCTGACTCCTGGGGGCTCCGTTGGGTTCACTTGGGCTCTTTCTGCCTGCCCTGCACATGGGTGTGAGTCAGGAGAAACACCATTGGGACTGAAGGAGCCGTGTAGATTTCCACCAGAGGACGAAGCCATGAGATGCCTTTTCTACGCCCTGCGCTGTTAGGGGCGTTGGGATGTTGATGCTTGTCTGGGCTCTGCCATCCTGTGGCACAAGCCAGAGAATGCCCCCCATGGGTTGAAATAGCAGAGAGCTGGGCCAGAGGTTGGGCTGGAGGCCTCTGAGTCCAGCCAAGCTTTCTCCTTGGAGTGTGTCCGCCTGTTCCCCGGCCCCTTTCTGTGGGCCGGGGAACAGGGATGGTGGTCATGTAGCGGGGTGGGGACGGGTGGGGGTGACATCCCCCACTGTGCAGAGGGAGACACCGTCCATGCCGTACAACATTGCCCAGCCCTTGTGGCAGGACAGCAGAGATGCTGAATAGTGTAGAGAAATGAGCCATTTTGGGCAGGACAGCCACCCCTCCCCCAACCTCCCCAGCAGACACTCTTGCTCTGAGCAGACACAGAGCAAGCCAGACCGGCCTTGCAGAGCTTGCTGTCTGAGTGACCCATCTAGGGGAAGGGTTATCCACCTCCACCTCCATCCCACCTTCACTGGGAGGGATGTTGCTCTGCATCTTCCCGGGCCATGGGCAGGTTCTGTTCACCTCCCCGTTGCACTGCCAGGATCCAGGAGCAAGGGCTGTTACTGCGTTATGACTGATTGGACTCAAGCAAAGCTGCTCCCTCCCTAGCCAGGGCAGTGGGGTGGGCACAGGCCTCACCAGACACGTGGGCTGCGCACCTGCGGCCTGGGTTTGGCGGGGGATGGTTCCATGAGGGGACACCCTGTAATGGAGACAAAGTCACAGACACCGCACAGAGGGATGGGAGCGGGACAGGCCCCTACATTCGGGGTTCCAGCAGTGAGCTCATCCAGCCATTTGCTGGTGTCCGTGCCCTGCAGGTCTAATAAGGCCCCCAGCGATTCCTCTAGTTCTATCCAGTCTCATTTCCTGCCCTTCCCTGGTGGGCACCTCGCTTGGGAGCCAGTTGCGGGGGCAGACGTAGTGATTAATCTCTGTAGATTTGTTATCCCCAGCCCCAGCCCAGCACTCCATGGGGTTCAGGCGCTTTGGGATTAATTAAAACGTTGCCATTGCTAACGAGTCCCCGGGCTGGAGCTCACTGTGCTGGGTACCAGGCCCAGACGTGACTCTTGGCTGGCAGTAGCTGAGTTCTGTGTGTCGTTGGCATGACTGTCAGAGCTGGACTGAACTGGATGATTTGCTTCGTTAATGATTTAGAGCAGGGGTTCTTAACCTGGGGTGCACCGCCCCCTGGGGGTGCGATACTGTGGCGGCGCGCGTCGGGGTTCCCTGCAATGCTGCAGCCCCGTAGCAACCAGAACAGACTCTGCCAGCCAGTAGAGTAGAGAGGAGGGTTTATTGCTTCTCCAGGATACAGCACAGCACAGACCTAATGTGGTTACAGGAGTCAGGGCCAGGATGCCTCAGACCCTTTGCATAGGGAATCCATCCCCCTTAAATCCTCAGCCCTCAGCTCAGGCTGTTCCCCTCAGATTTCCCAGCCAGCAACTGCCTGGCTCCCAGACCGTGCCCCCAAACCAGGTGTTCGTCTCTGCCTCTCTCTCCCTGGGAAGAGCCTTGTTATCTGGTTAGGCTGGGCCTAGGTGTCTGCGCTAATACACATGTGGGTGTGTCATTGGGAATCACACAGCACAGCGCAGGGGGACACCGGGTTACAGAGCAGACAGCTCCCCACTACGTCACAGAGACATGCCAGAGTTGTGTGATATATCTTAGATTTAAAGAACTGACCGACTTTACACCTAAGATAAGGGGTGCAGGGTGCAGTAAGGTTAAGAACCACTGATTTAGAGAATGGCAGACAGAGGGCGCTGATGAAGTGTACGGGTGAGATCAGTGGGGAGGCTCACGAGTGCTTTGAGGAGAGGACTGTACTTCAGAATGAACAATGGCCAGAAGTAAAGAGGATGAAAATCAATAAGGACAAAGGCAAAGTGTGGCCCTTAGGAGGGAACAATCCAGCCCCCACACAGAAGGGGAAATGTCCCCCGAGGTAGGAGCACTGCCCAAGGGGCTCCTAGTGACCCATCAGTCAAACAGAAGCCAACAGCCTGTCACTGTTACCAACAAAGCAAACATTTCTCAGGAATGTTGTGAGCAAGACAGGAGCAGTCAGTAGTTATTTTGCTCTACTCTGCGCTGACCAGGCCTCACCGGGAGTGTTGTGTCCAGTTCTGGGCACCACATGTCAGTATCGCCGTGGGTAAAAGGGAAAAAGTCCAGAGAAGAGCAACGCGGATGATCAGAAGTCTAGAAAACAGGACCAGAAGTTGCCTCTTCTCCCCATGCCCCAGCCCCTCCCCTTTTACCAAGGCAGGGCCAGGCTCTGGTGCCCAACACCAGCCTGCCTCCCACCCCACCCTCTGTAGCCAGGGCTGCTTCCCTGCCCTACGATCCCCGGAGAACCTCGATGGGAGCAACCCTGCATCACAATTCTGGCTTTTAGTTTCTTTGCCCAGCACATTCTGGAGCTGCCCCTGCTCCAGGGACCGGCAGGCCCATGTTTCAATGGGGTTGGATCACACCCTGCAGTATGAAGGAGCGTGTCTCTATGCCACCCACCAGGCAGCCCTCCCTGGCTACTGGGTTCCCCTCTAGTCCATTCCCATTGCGTCAAACCGTCGGTCCCATCCCAGCCCTGGTCCAGATCCCAGTGTTTGGCACCTCTTCTGTCCACTCAACCACCTCTTGTCATTATAGCTGAGCTGAGCACCCGGCCTCTCTGGGCTAAAAAGGGGACACCTGCACCCCAGGGAACATCGCCATGTGCTGAGCACTCATCCCCTGCCGCCCCCTTTACTCGCCATGGGAAACCAGCATGCAAATCCCTGCCCGGGGCTGCCTAGTTAAATACCAGCCCCTGGTTCCAGGAGCCTCAGTCTCTGCCCAGACACAGACCTGCCCGGCCCTGACTGCTGGGGAGTTTCCCTCAGTGCCTGAGAACGAGAATGGAACCTCTGCTGCTTTTCCTTGCCCTGCTCGCCGCCCCCAGCTGTAAGTGTCCGTGGGGCAGAGAGGAACTAGGAACAGAGCACTGGATTGGTTCAGGGGTTAATATTGTCTTGGCTTGTTTTCTACTTTCCCAGGTGTCCTCTCTCAGGTGCAGCTGCTCCAGTCTGGCCCCGGGGCGGTGAAGCCTGGAGAGACCCTCACCCTGACTTGCGCTGTCTCTGGAGATACTGTGGATAGTGGCTCTGGTTGGAGCTGGATCAGGCAGCCTGCAGGGAAGGGTCTGGAGTGGATGGGGGTGGTGATCTATGACTTAAGCAACGACAACTGGGAAGCAGAATATGCCCCTGTGACTTAGTGTGGGTACCTTGCTGGTTGCTAGGCTTGGGTTGTGAGTGACCTCCACTGGCTGCTGTCTGCAGCACGGCCCAGCAGGGCAGGGGATGAGTCATTATGCAAGGGGGCTTCGAACCTGTCTGACGAGTTATCTCCCAGGGAGCGGAACAATGGGAAGAAGGGGAGTGGAGCCCTGGCTGGGGGCAGGGCTGGAAGGTAGTTAGTTAGGTTTCTGGCTGGGATCATGGAGGAAGCAGCCTAGGCAACGGGCTGGGATTTAGGGTCCCAGTCTCCCCCATCTCAAGGGGGGCTGAGGCATCCTAGGCCTGCCCTGTAACCAGGTGACATCTGTGCTGTGCTGTATCCTGGAGAAGCAATAAACTCCTTCTATTCTACTGGCGGGAGGAGTCTGTCCATGCCATTACGGGGGAGCAGGAGACGGGAAAACCCCAACGTGCCGTCACATCATGTGACTGTTCCATGTGCTTCCGTCATAGGGTGTGTGACAGGCAGACAGACACACAGACCCCCTCCCTCTGCAATTTCCAAGCAGAGTAAGACAAAGGGGGAGGAGATAGAGGAACCAGCAGCGGGATATTCTGTGTCCAGCAGGGCTCTGGAACCCCCCTGCCAGGAGGCAGAACAGCGCGATGCTGCATCACACCGGGCCTGGGTCCCCCTGTTCTACTGGCCCCACCCCGGCCCATTTCTTTTCACCTCACCACAAAAAAAAAAAAACCCTCGCCGCTGTAGAGAAGGTGACTGTGTGTATCCGTTAGTGGCGCTGAGCAATGGCTAGGAGGGGCTCAAAGAGAGGTTCTACCATGGCCTGTCTGAGCAACTCCAACGTTTAAGAAAAATGTGGTTGAGAAGCGAAGTTTAACATCACTGTCAGGGTGCACGAGTGGTTTAAGAAGCCAGACACAAAAGCCTGTTATTCTCACAAGTGGGTGTTCTGGCCTCCGAAAGGGTGCGTGGGATCAATTTCTTCCACCCCCAATATGGTCTCTGTTTTCTATGTGGAGAAGTTACCTCATTTCAACATCTCCCTAAGCGCCTACTTAGGGCTTCCTAGTGGCAACAGACATTGGAGTGATTTGAAATATCTTCAGGAACTGCCCGTTCAGGGCATCTGGGATGAGGGTAAATTCTGCTTTGTCTTCCAGTAGGTCTGGAAATCTTGAGGGAAATGTCTGCACTTTGGAAACGTCTTGGACCATAAACTAGAACAGTTGGCTGTTGTTTTTCCAGCAGGGCGCCATGGCTTAGCTTGCCAAAGCGCTGCCTAGTAAGTAGGAGATTCAAATCCCAGTGGTGCCTTTTTGTAGCCTTTGTTACTCTTTGCTCACCGTTTCCAATGCCCTTCTGGTTGGCTTTGGGAGGCAGAATCCTGTGCCTGTCTCATGGCATCCTGAGGGTGGCTACTGCAGCCCAGGAGAAGAGGGGGATTCTGGGGGAAGGAAAACAGGCAAAGCTATGTCCGAATGGGCACGATCCAGCCCTCTGTTTGGCCTAGCTGGGTGTGAGATGTTGGGCTTGACGGTGTGGAGGCAGGAAAAGGGAATAAGGGAATTTGTGTGCAGCCATCTTGGTCTTGTTAACAAGAGAGCAAGAGTCAGGCTAAGTCTGTGGCCTGACAACCGGAGATCTGTAATTAGACGCTGCCTTCACCTCTCGCCTCCATATGGAGATAAGGATAGAATGCTGACTCTGGCAGGGACCTTGAGATAAAGAGCATCCGGGTGGGGGCTTCCCCCCGTCCAAACCAGTTTTTCCCTTGCTGCAGCTCGTAATAAAACTGCCTCTGGCTACTTGTTGCTTAAAACTCAGAGTGAGAACAATGTTTTCTTCCACAACGGGTTCCCTGTCAGCCTTTGCGGCTACCCTGGGGTGTGATTCGTGGCTTTGAATGGGGTGCAACTGGTTGTGCGCAACAGGGATCCACGAAGCCCCACCTGCCCTTCCGGCGGTGCAGTCTGAGGAGCGCATCCTAGAATGAAATGTCTGGGACCTGACCCAGCGGTATTGGCTGCCCAGCTGTTCTCAGACTCTCCTGGACAGGCTGGCGCAGCCTTCACCCGCAGGTGGCTCCCAGGCCTTCGGCCCTTATTGCTTCTCCACAGCCACTGTGTGCCCGGGACTCCTTCTCTCCTCCCTTGGCTTCCTCAGCTCCTGGCCCCGCAGCGCTTCCCGACAGCCGGAGACTGCACTTTCCAGGCCCGGTTCTGTGAATCTGAGCCTCCTGGCTGCTACCTAATGCCCCCTCCCCAAGAGAAAGGGAATTTCCTTCAGGCAGTGGCCCCACAGGCTGGGAATGGGGGTGTCGCTCCGGGCAAAGCCTGGATTCATTGGGCTCCTAATGCACAAGAGCGTTAAAAGCCACCTGCCTGGGCACCTCGGTTCCCGGGTTAACAGCCTGATGCTCTGCCAGCTGCGCTGGTGGGTAACCTCAGAAAAGGTTCCAGGCTACTGGTAGGAGAGAGAAATACTTCGCGCGCGCACCAACAGGACAGAGCCACAAGGGGGCAGCAAAGTATCATGTGAAAGCACGAGGCGTTTCTTCCCACAGACTGACCCTGGGCACAGGCTCCGGGAATTCCCGCCCCAGCGCCCAGGGCTGGATTGTCACAGGGAGGGTCCGACCGCTCCGCTCCCTTCCCCGTCAGCACAAGGGCAGCGCCCAGGGCCCCGCGGAGGGTTTGGCAGCCACAACGCTCCGGCCCATTTCACACAGGCAGGGGGAGCCCTTGGTTCTGGTCTTCCAATTTCCTTCATTTCGCCTGTTACATTTTGAGTTCATAATATGAAGAGTCCCCAGTTAACTCCGAGCTCAGACCCATGTCCACGTGCTTCAGTGTCTGCCGGATCGGGACCCGAATTTCATTCGTGTGTTTAGTACCAGCCAGGACCGCGCCCGGCTCAGTTCTGTCGGCGTCTATTTGTAGAGGCGGGTGACGCTGAGGTTTAGTCAAATGACGATGCGGTGCCCACATGCAAATGAAGAAGGAAACTGAGTGATAAAGGCGAACAAGCGGCCCTCCCTGAATAGCTGCCGGCAGAGAAAGGGTCGCTAGTTCCCAGGCACGGAACTGAGGCTGAAAATGCTCTGTCTGAGCCTCTTTTCCTTGTTGGCAGCTCTCTCGGGTAGGTGGATGAACGCACCGGCTTCTGCCCAGCACAGCTGGGCCAGGGGAGGGAAGTTGGTTGTAAGCTAGGCCACAGGGGTGCGGGTCAGGATTGTAAATTCTCTAGCCTTGAATAAAACACATAAATTGAGATTTTGAAACCGTCAAAAAGATTTTAATACCCACGTTAATCATTTGTAATGGGAACTGGGTGTCCAAAAACTCACAGAGCGCACTAAAAAACCTTCCTGCCTCAGTTTCCCCCTTTCAAAATGGGGATAACAGCACAGAGAGGGTGGTGCAGGTAAATTCCTTTTGACACACAAGCTGATCAGCTTCTGCAGTGAGGAGGGGAACAGAGGGTCTTGGGTAAACCTGGGAAGGTGGGGACAGACGGGAATTAACTGTGTTTTTATGATTAACAGGTGCCAGCTCCCAGATTCATCTGACCCAGTCTGGGGCAGAAATCAAGAAGCCTGGAGAGTCCGTGAAGCTGACATGTAAAACCTCTGGCTACACATTTACCGACAATTGCATCCACTGGTTCCGGCAGGCTCCCGGGAAAAGCCTGGAGTGGATGGGATACATCTGTCCTAGCAGCGGTAGCACTAGCTACGCCTTGGCCTTCCAGGGGCGAGTCACCATGACCAGGGACAACTCCATAAGCACGGTCTGGGTGCAGCTGGGCAGCCTGCGAGCCGATGACACCGCCACGTATTACTGTGCTCGGGACACAGCGACACAAACCGCATCTACAGCCCTTCACAAACTCCAGTGAGAGAACCCAGGGTTCCTGCTAATTCCTCACTCACCGGGGCCAGTGGTTTCCCGTGTGAACCCGGGAAATTACCCCCTCCTCCCCAGTGACTTAGAATCAGAGACAGCTGAAGGGGTTTGGAGCCCTAAGGGCCTATATTACTTTTCAGATTACGACACAGTCGGCTCCAGCTGGAGGGGACCGGAGCCACCGCAGCGCAGCCACCGGAGAAGCTGGATGTGGCAGGAGCGAGCGGCAGGAAATGTGGGTCTGCCCCAGGGGTCCCTACCAGGCAGACAATCACTGTCTGAAGGTGTGATGACGCGTTGGGGTTCCCCGTCTCCTGCACCCCTGTAATGGCACGAACAGACTCCACCAGCCAGTAGAATAGAGGAGTTTATTGCTTCTCCAGGATACAGCACAGCATCTGACATCTGGTTACAGGAACTGCAGCTAAGAGGCCTCAGTGCCCCCTTTGAGATGGGGTGGCTGGGCCCTACAATCCCAGCCCACTCCCCAGCTCCTTCCCTAGGCTGTCTCCTCCATGCTCCCAGACAGAAACTAACTAACTCTCTTCCAGCCCTGCCCCCAGCCAGAAGTGGCATTCCACCTTCCTTTGTTTCTCTCCCTTGGGGGTAGGTGGTCAGACAGGTTTGAAGACCCCTTTGCATAATGACTCATCCCCTGCCCTGCTGGGCTGTGGTGCAGACAGCAGGCAGGGGAGGTCACTCACATCCCACGACCCAGCATAGCAACCAGCAAGGTACACCCCACTACGTCACAGAAGGCAGCAGAAACCAACCCACCAACTCACGGCCCCCAGAGCGCGGTAACAGCAGCCTCAAACCTGCACCCTGTAGGCCCGGAAATCCCCGATGCCTGGCTGCCATGTGTACTGGACCAGAGAGAGCAAGAGAGCGACTCACCCCATAGCCCGGAGCCAAGGACACTCTCTGGGGCTGGGAGGGACTCAAATCCCTGTTCTAATGGGTCCATCTGCGCAGTCCCGCTGTGTGGCAGCTCTGGGTGAGAAGGGCCCTGCCCCTGCCCGTTTCCTGCTGGCACTGGCTGGGAGCTGGGGAGACTGGTCTGTAGGGGCCGATGTGTGGGGTTACAAGGGGACATGGCCCCAGTACCCTGGCTGGCAGGATGGGCAAGGGGCAGGGCCCGAGTACCTGAGCGGCCCGGTACTTAGAGGATGGGCCTGGCACCCACAGCTCCTCCCCCTCCGCCACCACTCACTGGCGCGACGGAGCAGCAGAGCAACACGCTGTGACGTAGCATGGGGTACCTTGCTGGTTGCTATGCTGGGCAGTGGTTTGTGAGTGACCTCCACTGGCTGCTGGCTGTGGCATGGCCCAGCGGGACAGGGGATGAGTCACTAGGCAAGGGTCTCTCAACCTGTCCGACCAGCTACCCCCAGGAGAGAAACAAAGGAAGGTGGAATGCCGCCCTGGCTGTGGGGCAGGTCTGGAAGAGTTTTAGTTTCCATCTGGGAAGCAGGGAGAAGGAGCTAGGAGGGGCTGGGATTGTAGGGCCCAGCCACCTCCCATCTCAAGGGGGGGCACTGAGGCCTCCTAGCCCCAGTTCCTGTAACCAGATTACAACTGTGCTGTGCTGTACCCTGTAGAAGCAATAAACACCTCTATTCTACTGGCTGGTGGAGTCTGTTCGTGCCACTACAGGGGTGCAGGAGATGGGAAAACCGCAACGCGCCGGCACACACGCGCCCGGGTCCATCTGCTCCCTGGTGGCTCGTTCCGGGCAGGGGACAGGACCACACCGGCGGGAAACCTGCGGCCACGTGGCTTCGCCGGTGATAGTGAGCTCCAGGGCGTGTGGCCAGGTGCACCCTCTCCTGCTGTGCCCCTTTGTCCCCCGCCCTGCTGCTTTCCCTTAACCCCTCGCCCTTCGGGCAGCACTTGAGAGAGTCCTGGGCTCTGTCTATCGGGCGCTGAGCCGCTGAAGAGCCGGGTCTGGCTGGCAGGGGAGAGTGTGGACCAAGGGCAGTCAGGGGCGTGGCGCATCCGGAGGGGCGGAGCCTCGTGAGCAGGTATGCAAATGTGTGTGCAAGTGAAGCATTGTGGGAGTAGGAGCAGGCTGCCGAGCGGGGCCCTAATTTGCAAGCGGGGCTCTGGGTGGGGTCTGGGGACAGGGGCGGGGCAGCTTGCAGCAGCGAGAAGCGGTGCCGGCGGAGTTGTTCGGAGGTGGAAGTGGGAGCCACCGTGATGTGAGAGTTCGGGGCGCTTGAGGGCTGGCGGGGGCTCTAGGACAAGAGTTTATACTTACCTGGCAGGGGAAATACCATGCTCATGAAAGTGGTTTTCCCAGGGTGAGGTCTATCCCTTGCACTACGGGTACGCTGACCCTTGCGATTTCTTCGAATAGGAGAAACTCGACTGCACAATTTGTGGTAGTGGGGGACTGCGTGCGCGCTTTCCCCTGGTTTTGTTGTTGAAAGAAAGATTATCTTGGTCCGGTAACAAAAAATTAAGTCGAGATGAGCGACCCTGATCTATTCTGCATCCTCAAGACATAACCCTGGCAGGATCAGTTTATTTCCCCGCTGGGTTGGGCTTGTTGGTCGTTTCTGTTCTTTTGTTTCTCACTTGTGGATAGGAGAATGGTCTGATCAAAACCGCGTGGTGCTCCTACTCTCTGGGAAGTTCTGGACCAAGCTGCAAGCTCCCCACCCCCACTCACTTTTGGGCCCAGCTTGGATGTTGGCCACCCCCGAGTAACGCAAACATTTAAGAAAACGAAGGTCGAAAGAAACTGGGCGCTGTCAGGGCGGGGAGTGATCTAACAAAGCGGCCTTCTCCAGGGCCTGTCTGTCCCCTTATTGGGTGCTCCGGTCTCCGAACTCAGCCGTGGGTTCAAATCCCGCTCCGGGCACCGCCTTTGCTTCCTGTGCGGTGAAGTAACCGCATTTCAATGCCTCCCCTGTCATTGCAAGAACACGCGCTTAGGAATCTGCCGATTTGGGGCACCTGGACAGGTACGTTCTGGTTCGTTTCCCAGGAGAAATTTGGCCTTCTCTGGGGTTTGGTAGGTTCGGGGGGAGGGAGAAGCGCAGCAAACACTGATCGTCTGTCCTATCTCCATGCGACACTCACCTCCCAACACAGAACCAAGCAAACCAGACCCTGCAATTCCAGCCTGCTCCTTAGAGCCTGAGACCTACAGACACTTCCCCCTCCCTCCCCTGGCCCGTCCATATATGCGAACTAGGTCGCCCAAGTTAAATGGGGTGCCAAATTCAAGCGCAATATCATTGAGGGGATTGGAGGTGGGAGCGCCCATTGCATGGTTCGCCTAGGGCGCCAGTTGCTGGCAGCTAGTCTAGAGCCACCACTGCCCCGCCTGCAGCCCCCCGCCCATTTCTTACCCGGCATTGCCATGACCAGCGGCTCCTACTCTGGGATCCTGCTGCCCCGCTCCCGCCTCCCCGACTTCGCTCTCTGGGGCTGCTCTGATGCGGGCCAGTGAGACCCAGACCGAGAGTGAGTCTCGCTCTAGCTCGGTTCTTAGCTGCGGATGTTACTTGCACTGTCTGTGCTGGCAGGTGGCAGGGTGACGCATCGCTGGAGATGGGCTTAAAATAAACCAGGAGAGTCCTTCTCGCTGGAGTCACTGCCAGCAGCTGGGCCAGGCCCGTTCCCATCCCGGGCCGGGGCTGGGGCCGCTCTGTGAATTCAGACCATGTGGGAAAGGTGCCTGCCCCATCCTGAGCGGGGTTTGCCTGGGGCGCTGTTCTATAGAACCAGAATCTCCCCCGAGCTCCGGCAGGGGCCGCTAAACCTGCTTCCTGTGTTGCCCGGACAGGATCGGCTCTGCGCTGCGACCCTGGCAGATGGCAGCGGGGACAGACACCCGGACAAGGGGATAGACAAAGAACAGGGGCGGGGCAGGGGAGGTTTTCTCTGATTTGGCACAAATCCGGAGTCACGTTCACAATCTAGATCGGCCCCCAAAGGAATATTTTGTCTGACAAAAGACAAGACACCCCCAAAACGCAATAACGCGAAAGCGTCGCCCATGGCCACAAAGGGGCAGCAAAATGCCACGTGTGAGCCTGGGGAGAAATATTCCCGAACCAGCGACCCGTCAACACTGGGGATCGTTTCCTCTCCTGGCATCTCTGGGAGTCTTTGGGAATCACCGCTCAGACAACCCCCTATGGCCGGAGCTGCCTCACTCCCAGGGCCGGCTCTAGGTTTTTTGCCACCACAAGCAAACACATTTTTGGCCGCCCCCCCTTTTTTTTTGACAGAGGCACGAGTGAAGTGGGACTGGGGGCTTTCCTGGTGCTTAGAGCCGGCCCTGCATTAAGGGCAGGCGGAACAGGGACACCCGGCTCTGTGGCAGCGAAGCGGATCGCCGGGTGGGATCCTCTGGGCACGTGTCACCGACCCTTTCCCCGCCATTGCCCTGGTGGCACCTTGTTCCCTGCCCCGGGACCCGAGTAGCCTCCCACGGGCTGAAACGCTTCGCTCTGTCTAAGGCCTCCGGGCTCACACAGGCCTGGGTGCGAGTCTGTGTCCCGCGGCGCACTGGGCTCAGCCTCGGGGATCTCACGGTCCGGTCTTGCACCGTGTGGCCAAAGCTTAGAACTGACAAGCAGCGCTTAAAGGGGGAGCTGGGAGGCCCCTGCCCACGCGAGGCTGTCGGGATGAGCTGCTGTCTGGGCCGAGCTCACGGCACCGGAGTGTGAAGGTGCAAGCGGGAAAAGGGAAACCCAGCCGGGCCCGGTGGTGGGTACTTGTGATCCCAGCGCCCGGGTAGGCTGAGGCCGGCGGATCGCTTCAGCTCAGGAGTCCTGGACTGCAGGAGGCTGCGCTGACGGGGTGTGACGTAGTGTTGGGACCTTGCTGGGGCTGTGGGCGACCTCTGCTGTCTGTAGCAGGACCCAGCAGGGCAGGGGGTGAGTCATTATGCAAAGGAGACTTCAAACCTGTCTGACCACCTACCCCTCAGGGAGAGAAACAAAGGAAGGTGGAATGCTGGAAGAGAGTGGGTTAGTTTTCGGTCTGGGAGCATGGAAGCCTAGGGAAGGAGCTGGGGAGTGGGCTGGGATTGTAGGGCCCAGCCACCCCCATCTCCAAGGGGGGCACTGAGGCCTCTTAGCTGCAGTTCCTGTAACCAGATGACAGATGCTGTGCTGTATCCTGGAGAAGCAATAAACTCCCTCTATTCTACTGGCTGGTGGAGTCTGTTCCGTGCCATTACGGGGTGCAGGAGACGGGAACCCCAACGCGTCGTCACACGGGGTCCGCGCTAAGGGCGGCATTGACGGGGAGAAGGGTCCCTGGGGAGCCAGAGGTCCCCAGGTTGGGAAGAGGAGCAGGTCAAAGCTCCCGTGTCGCTCAGCAGTGGGATGGCGCCTGTGAACAGCCCCGCAGCGCAGGCTGGGCGAGACACGGAGACCGGCTTCTTTTTATGCCGCCCCCACGGGCGATGCTGAGGTTTAGTCAAGTGAGGTAGCGGTGCCCACATGCAAATGAAGAAAGTGACTGATAAAGGAGCAAGCGGCCCTCCCTGAATAACTGCCAGCAGAGAAAGGGTCGCTGCTTCCCCGCCACTGGTCTGAGGCTGAAAATGCTCCGTCTGGGCGTCTTTTCCTTGTTGGCAGCTCTCTCGGGTAGGTGGATGGACACCCCTGCAGCTGCTCAGCACAGCTGGGCTAGGGGCGAGAAGTTGGTTCTAGAACTAAGACAAAGCGGGTGGGATTCAGGGGTCTCTGACATCGGATACATTACACAGGTTCGGGTTTTGAAACCGCGAAGAGAATTTTAAATAGCCAAATGCATTATTTTTATTTGGAACTGCGTTTCTCAAAACTCAGAGCCAGATCAATCTGGGAAGGGGGAGGGGGGAGAAGAACCGAATTAACTGTGTTTGTATGATTGACAGGTGTCAGCTCCCAAGTCCAGCTGACTCAATCTGGGGCAGAAATCAAGAAGCCCGGAGAGTCTGTGAAGCTGACATGTAAAAGCTCCGGCTACACCTTCACCAGCTATAATATTGATTGGGTCCGGCAAGCTCCCGGACACAGACCGGAGTGGATAGGATACATCAGTCCAAGTAGTGGTGGCACTGGCTACGCCCAGGCTTTTCAGGGCGATTCACCATCACCAGGGACAACTCCATAAGCACGGCCTGGCTGCAGCTGGGCAGCCTGCGAGCCGATGACACCGCCACGTATTACTGTGCGCGATACACAGAGACGCAAGCCTCAGCTACAGCCCTTCAAAAACCTCCAGTGAGAGAATCCAGGGCTCCTGCTAATTCCTCACTCACCCTGGCCAATGGTTGCCCGTGTGAACCCGGGTCATTACAGCCCAGTGACTTAAGATCGGAGACAGCTAAAGGGGGTGTGACGACGCGTTGGGGTCCCCTGACTCCTGCACCCCCGTAATGGCACGGACAGACTCCACCAGCCCGTAGAATGAAGGGAGTTTATTGTTTCTCCAGGATACAGCACAGCACAGCACAGATGTAATCTGGTTACAGGGACTGCAGCCAAGAGGCCTCAGTGCCCCCCTCTGAGATGGGGGGGGGTGGCTGGGCCCTACAATCCCAGCCCCTGGCTTAGGCTGGTTCCTCCATGATTCCAGCCAGAAACTAACTCTCTTCCAGCCCTGCCCCCCAGCCCGGGCAGCATTCCCCCTTCCTTTGTCTCTCTCCCTGTGGGGTAGCTGGTCAGACAGGTTGAGAGACCCTCTTTGCATAATGACTCATCCTTCTGGGCTGTGGTACCGATGGCAGCCATTGGGGATTACCACAGAGCCAGCATAGGAACTAGCCAGATACCCCACTCGTCACAGTTCTCCCCCTCCGAGAGCGAACTGAGCAGGGTCACTCCGCTCGTGACCTAGGGAAGTTCGGGTCCTCTGCGTGGGAACCCGCCCTGGGGACATGGGTGCTCCCCTTGACTCGGGCCGGCCGTGGCAAGGCCCACATGAATTGGCTTCCCTCTGTCCACTCGTGCATCGCTCCAGGGCGACTGGCACAGGCCTGTCCTCTGTGGTCGCACCCACCCTTCCGCTGGCCTTGATCTCTGGCCAGGGTCTCTCGGGCCGGGGCCATGAGCCCAGCGAGCCTTCTCTGGACAGCCAGGGCAGCTTCCACCCCCGACGCTCCATCCAGGGGGTCTCCCCCTCCCATAACTCTCTCCGCAAGCCCAGCGGCTCCTCTATACAGGGTAGGGGCCCCTGAGCAGCTTTCCTCCCGTCTTGGGCCTTCCCGCCCCTCTGGCAGGAGTCGCAGGCCCGGCAGTACCGCTGCACGGCCGCAAATATCCCCGGCCAGTAGAAGTGTTGGACCAGCCTCAGCTGGGTGCTCCGGATCCCCCGGTGGCCCGCAAAGGGGACATTATGGGCCAAAAACAGCAGCTTGAGGTGATACTTTTGGGGGACGACCAGCTGCCGCTGGACCCCCCATGCCCTCACCTTCCTGGGGGGAAGCCATTCCCAGAACAGGAATCCCCGCTCCCACAGGAATCTCTCCTGGCCTCCTCTCCCCAGGGGCTGAGCTGCCCGGAGGCCAGCCTCGTCCCTCAGCCTCTGCAAGGAGGGGTCTGCCTGCACCTCAGCCTGGAATTCAGCCGCTGGGGCAGGGATCGGGACCTGTTCCCCACCTTTGCCTAGGTCCGGGGTCCCCGCTTGGCTGGACCCTGTGTCCACGGTGATGGGACCCTGGGGACCCTGCCAGGAGTCCTTCCCTGGATCCAGGTTGCCAGCCCCTCGCTGGCTCTGGCTACGGGCGGTGACTAGAGCACGCTGGGATTCCTGGGGCCACTCCTCTAGGTCATTCCCCATTAGCACCTCCGTGGGCAAGTGCGGGTGCACCCCCACTTTCTTGAGACCTTCCTTGGCCCCCCATTTCAGATGCACCCTGGCTACAGGCACCTTAAACGGGGACCTGTCTATGCCCCTCAGGGTCAGCTGAGTGTTGGGCAGCATACGGTCTGGGGCCACTACGTTGGGTCGGGCCAGCGTCACCTCCGCCCCCGTGTCCCAGAAACCTGTCACCTTCCTACCATCCACCTCCAGGGGTACGAGGCAGTCGCTCCGCAGAGGTCGCCCTGCCCCCACCCAGTACACGGAGGAATCCTCCTCCAGAGGGTTAGATCTCCCAGGGGAGGTGCACTGAGCATCCTTCCCCCCACTCTGAGCTGAGGTTTGCCTGCCAGCCCCTGCCTCTGGGGCAGCCTGCCCTTCCTCCAGCCCCAGCCAGTTAACCCTGGAAAGTCCCAGGTCATGGGACCTGTTCTTGTGCCTGGTGCACTGAGCCCTCTTGTGGCCTTGTTGCCCACAGCGATGGCAAGTTAGGTTCTGCGGGCCCTTTTGGGTCGGCTCCGCCCGGGCCCTGGCTGGTTTTCTGGGGCACCGATGAGTGGTCCTGGTCCCTGGGGCTCGCCTCGGAGGTGCCTCTCTCCGCCGCTCAGCCGAGAACCGGTCTCTGCGCGATTCCCTTTCTCTCCGGGATTCCCGTTCACACCTGGACCGGCTCTCTGTGAACTCATCCGCCAGCCTCCCGCTTCCTGGGGTTCTCCGGACTTCGGTCTTTGAGCCACAGCCTCAGGCTGGGTGTGCATGCTTTATAGAACTGCTCCATCATGATCAGCTTGAGCAGTTCCTCTGCGGTCTGGGCTCCAACTCCAGACACCCACTTGCGGCAGTATTGCGCCAGGCGGGAGGCCAGATCCACATAGGTCTCCCGTGGCTCCTCTGCACGCCCCGGAACTTCTTCCTGTACATCTCGGGGGTCAGCCCAAACTTGTGCAGCAGGGCCTCCTTGACTCGGTTGTAATCCCTGGCTGTAGGTCTTCCAGCTGATTGAGCACCCGGTGGCCTCCTGGTTCAGTGCGGGGATGAGCTCCTGCAGCCAGTCAGCTGGGGACCCGTTGCAGTCCACAGGCCCTCTCAAAGGAGCTGAGAACCCGTCTATCGCCCATGTCCTTCAATTGGGCCACCACGAGCTTCTCCAAGCATCTGGCCGCCCTGGGCCTTTGGGGCTCATCTGCACTCGGTGCAGCTGGGGCCCTGCCGCTTCTCCGCTCTGCCATGGCCAGCTCATGCTGTCGCTGCTCTCTACGGTCCTGGACTTCCAATTCCTTCATCTGCAGCTGGATTTCTAGCCGCCGCAGCTCCGCGAGTTGGACCCCCTCGGCGGACTACGGCTTGCAGTGCTCCCTGGGAGGCAGTCCGGTCTCTTCGGCGGCCTCCAGCGCTCCGCCCCCTCTCCGAGCCTGACACGCTCCCAGTGGGGTCTGGCTGCTCCCCACGGGGACAGGATCCCAGCCCTGTGGCTGGGCATTCTCTTCCAGCCGGGCAATCAGCTGGGCCTTGGTTGCGCTCCGCACAGGCAAGCCCCTCTCTCTGCACAGCTTCACCAGCTCTGCCTTCAGCAGTTGGGTATAGGCCATCTCCCCGCTGGTCCCCTCGGTGCAGACTCACCAGTCTAGTGCTGCTGCGCCCCACGATTCTCAGGAACCGCTTCGCTCTGTTTCCAGCACGCCTGGTTCCACGGCTCTTGCTTCTACTGCACCTTGTCGCTCGCCGCTGGATGCTCCATCCACGGGGTGCAGTGAATCCCGCTCCTGACACCAGTGTGATGACGCGTTGGGGTGCCCTGACTCCTGCACCCCCGTAATGGCACGAACAGACTCCACCAGCCCGTAGAATGGAGGGAGTTTATTGTTTCTCCAGGATACAGCACAGCACAGCACAGATGTAATCTGGTTACAGGGACTGCAGCCAAGAGGCCTCAGTGCCCCCCTCTGAGATGGGGGGGTGGCTGGGCCCTACAATCCCAGCCCCTGGCTTAGGCTGGTTCCTCCATGATTCCAGCCAGAAACTAACTCTCTTCCAGCCCTGCCCCCAGCCAGGGCAGCATTCCCCCTTCCTTTGTCTCTCTCCCTTGGGGGTAGCTGGTCAGACAGGTTGAGAGACCCTCTTTGCATAATGACTCATTCTTCTGGGCTGTGGTACCGATGGCAGCCATTGGGGATTACCACAGAGCCAGCATAGGAACTAGCCAGATACCCCCACTACGTCACAGGGGGTTAGATCCCTAAGTCCCTGAATCACTTTCCAGGCTAAGACTGTTCCTGGGACAGAATCGGCTCCAGCTGGAGGGGACCGGAGCCATCGCAGCCGCTGAAGAAGCTGGTTGTGGCTGGAGCAAGCGGCAGGAAATGCGGGTCTGTCTCAGAGCGGCCCTGCCCCAGGGCCCTGCTCCCTGCGCTCCCGGTCCCGAGCGCTAGGAACTTTGGAGTGAGTAAGAGCGACACGCAGGGAGGCGCCCGGTGCTACTGGGGGACCCGCGGGGTGAGACCGCGCCTGGCATCGACTAGACTAGACTAGAAGCGAATCTGGCGGGGAACCCTGAGGGGAACGGAACGCGCCAGAAACTTCCTTACACTCAGGGTTGCCTGGTCAGGGCAGAGGAAATGACGCAGATTGTCACGTGGCCCTGCTGAGGTGCCAGCCCTTCTGCCCCCCAGCAGTCAGTGTCTGAGCGTCCCGGGGTCCGTGGCTGGGGACCAGGAGTTGCTGTGACCGGGGATGTGACACTGGGGCCCGCCCTGCCCAGCCGAGCAGGGGACGCAGCCCAGGGCACCTGCTCTCTGGCCCCGCCCTGAAGCGCTCCCAGGCTGCACAGACGGGGGGAGGGAGGGGATCAGGAAGGCGGAAGCGGCTTCCCAAGGTCAGGGACAGACCCACCCACGGCAGCTCCACTCTGAGTCTTCTCTCCGTGCCCAGCCCTCCCCCTTCCACCTGAGGCATTTTTCGGTCTGTGGCGCTGAACACAAACGTCTGTCTGGGCGGGTCTAGATCACCCCGCGTCCTCTCCAGGTCCCTTCCAGTCCCGCCATTAGAAGACAAGAAATTGGGGTCCAGACTCGCTAAAGCGGAGATTATCCAACCGGGCTAGGGATTTGGGAGCCCCTAGTTGGATTTACCCAAGAGCAACACAGACGCGGTGGATGATTTAGAAACGTGTAACTTCTGCTCTCTCCTCGGCAAATCGCCAGAGCAACGAACAGCTCAGCTGAGCGCGTGGTCTGTCCAGGGTGCCCAGAGGACACCTGTACCCCCTTATGCTGAATGCTCACCCCCTGCCGCCTCCTCTACTCACTCGGGGAAACCCGCCTGCAAATCCCTGACCGGGGCTTCCTGGTTAAATAGCAGCCCCTGGTTCTAAGAGCTTCGGGCTCTCCCCCGACACAGACCCACCCGGCCCTGCCCGCTGGAGCGTTTCCCTTCCTGTTCTCCGGCCCCTCCCGTGAGTTTCTATGTGCTAGCCGGGAAACAGGGACGGAGCTGTAGACTTTCCCGTGGGTCACGTTCGTTTTGTTTCCTGGGGCGGCGAAGCTGGGCGCGAACCTCAGTCTCACCTGTGACGTCGCTGGTGTCTCTGTCAGGGATCACTACTGGGGCTAGCTCTAGCTCCTCCCCGGGTAGAGCCGGAGTTGATCGGGTACATCTCTGATGGGCCGAGCTCCCGGTGTGGGGGGTGATTTACTTCTGGGGATCAGGCTGCCTGTGACTCCCATTGGGCACCGACAAATTCAGACGCTCAGACTCGAAAACCGTTTCAGGAAACGTTGCTCCAAAGGGACCAAATCTCAGCTGTGCTGGGCAGGAACGTTTCCACATGTAATCAATGAAATCTGCAGGGGCCCAACACCGCCAAACTTCAGTCCTCTGGTTTCAATGCAGTTTGAGAGGAAGGACAGATTGAGGGAAAGTCACTGGCTGGATTGGTGGGAAAGGATACATTCACTTCTGGTTTCTGTCAGACACTGCCAGAGAGAAAGTTCCTGTTTCTCTCCGCCTCAGGACCCGCCTACAGCAATTCCTCCTTCTCACTCCGGTTTTCCTCCTCATCCCAGCAGAGCTGCACGAGGCCTTCCCCAACTAGCAGCAGCTGCGGCCTGGATGCGGCCAGACAGGGCGCTGCTTCGAAGCAAACTTGAATTCGACCAACATCAAGATGAGGCAGGGACCTGAGTCAATTGTACCGCAGCGTGTGCGGGGAAAGCTAAAATCCCCGGTGTCCTGCCCTGTCACACCCCGTTCCCAGGGCTTTCAGGGGCTTGACAGGACTTTTCAACGCAGGGAAAGGACAAATAATCGGATTTTCCTTCTTCGCAACAGTACAGGATTTACTATTCTACTGATTGTATCCCAAAGGAACTTATATCGCAATAGCAAACAGGAGTTGTCCAGAATGTTAGGCACCAGGAAATGAATCTGGTCTTGAACATAGGGCTGGCCGAACCGGGCCAGAGCAATGGTCCATCTAGGTCAGTAGCCTGTCTTCTGCTCCCACGCAGGAGCTGGACTTGTTAAGGGTAAGTCCCACGGGTCAGTTCGGTGCAGCCGATTTCTGCCGGGGAGGGAAAGAGGCTTCCGGCCAAAATCCCGCCCCCCCTTGCGCGGCGGGAAATCTGCCTTCACCAGCGGGGTCCCGGCCCAATGGCTGCCTGAGGGAGGGCCCCTCCCCGGACACTGAGCCAGTGATCGGAGCTGTCTGGCCTCTCTGCACATGGGAGGGGGCTCCAGAGATCACTCGCCCCCATCACCTGAGAGTCACCAGCCCCTCAGTCCCTGTGTGAGGAAACACAGTCACCGCAGGGAGCTGCTCGCTCCTCCAGGTCCGAAAGTGTCAGGAGGATCCCAGCGCCCCGTGCCCGGCGCTTCACAGATACCCAGGCCCGGACAGTCTGACTCCTGCACCTGGAGTCCCAGGGCGAGTCACACAGATCCCTGGGAGAAGAGAATGGGTCTCTTATAACGCGGAGTACGCAAATGAGGGAGTCAGTGTCCTGCTTAAATCTGTCCCTGCCTCTGCCCAGGCTGCACCTGCAGGGACAATCCGCTGCCCCCTGGGTCTGTGCAGTGACCAGCCAGTCCCGCAGCAGAGACAATGAATATTTTGCTCCTTGTAATTTTGGCTATAACGGCGTTGGAAGGTATTTTCTTCTTCTGAAAAGCGGCAGAGATTCAAGAATATTGCATTCCCGCTGTGTTGATACCAATAT
This sequence comes from Rafetus swinhoei, assembly GCA_019425775.1. Lineage (NCBI taxonomy): Eukaryota > Metazoa > Chordata > Testudines > Trionychidae > Rafetus > Rafetus swinhoei. Next base: position 761,979 of record CM033433.1, on the reverse strand, counting down.
ATATAACCCGTCTGTATTCCCAGGTGCTGGGTCCCAGGTGCAGCTGGTGGAATCCGGAGGATGTGAAGAAGGCCGGAGACTCTCTGCGCCTCTCCTGCAAAGCCTCCGGCTTCACCTATAGCAGCTACAGTATGTATTGGGTCCGGCAGGCTCCGGGAACGGTCCGGAGTGGGTCGCTTATATAAGGAACGATGGAAGTACCACACACTACCTTGATGCTGTGAAAGGTCGATTCACAATCACCAGGACAATCCCAACAACCTGCTGTCCCTGCAAATGACCGGCCTGAAGCCCGAGGACACCGCCCGCTATTACTGTTCCGCGCACACAGCGACACAAATCCCAGGAGAGATTCTACAAGAACCCAGCCTGCACCTCCGCCTTGAGCCGCCTGGGGGCAGCAGTGACCGTGCGGCAGTGTCCCTGCAGCTGAGCGGCCTGCAGCCCGCAGACACCGTCCTGTATCGCTGCGCCAGACACACACAGCGAGGGGGAACCTAGGAAAGCCCGGTCTGAAATTAACAGCGCGGAGAACCGGTCTGGCGTTACCAGCCCCAGGGAGGAGAAGACGGCGTATGAGGGGTTCGCCTCGCGTTATAAGCACGCGGAGAATCTAATCCCGTAGCCTTTGCATCCCTGAGTTCCCCAGGCTGGGAATGGGACCCATAGAATGGAACACTGGAACTGGAAGGGACCTGCAAAGACCATTAAGTCCAGTCCCCTGCCCTCACTGCAGGACCAAGCACTGTCTAGATCCGCGAGTCCAACCAATTCTGAACTTGCGACCTAGCCACACTCTACCAGCCAAACAGTGACATGGGTTCATGGCGGCGCGTTGGATACGAGGATCTAGGTCATCCCTGACAGGGTCTGACTAACCTACTCTTAAAAAGTAGAAACGACCCTGAGGCTCCAATGGGATTTGAACTCACCTTTGATTTACAAGGTCAGAACGCTGACCCTGGACTATAGAGCCTAACGGAGTGATTACTCCTCAGCTTCATCTATTATTTCTCTGACAAGTGACTGGCAAGACCCCTCCCCTTTCCCAAGACTGAAACTATTGGGTTATGTCTACACTGGCGGCTTCTTGTGCAAGGGTTCTTGTGCAAGAAGTCTTGCACCTGAAAATGTTCACACTGGGCTTTTGCACAAGAGCGCACATGGCAGCGTGTATGCTCTCTTGTGCAAGAAAGCTCTGATGGTCATTTAGCCATAGGGCTTTCTTGTGCA